>CAUYRT010033043.1:0-41915 GCA_963574885.1 Lepilemur ruficaudatus
ATGAAAAATGCTCAATATCTGTAGTCATCAGGGAAATGCAAATCAAAACCACAATGAGATATCACCTAACTCCAGTGAGAATGGCTTTTATCAAAAAGTCCCAAAACAACAGATGCTGGCATGGATGCAGAGAGAAAGGAACACTCATACACTGTTGGTGGGACTACAAACTAGTACAACCTTTATGGAAAGTAGTATGGAGATACCTCAAAGAACTAAAAGTAGACCTACTATTTGATCTAGCAATCCCACTATTGGATATTTACCCAAAGGAAAAAAAGCCATTTCATCAAGAAGACACTTGCACTCAAATGTTTATTACAGCACAATTAACAATCGCAAAGATGTGGAATCAACCCAAGTGCCCATCAATACATGAGTGGATTAATAAAATGAGGTATGCATACCATGGAGTTCTACTCAGCCATAAAAAAAAATGGTGAACTAATACCTTTTGTAACAATCTGTATGGAACTGGAGACCATTCTCCTAAGTGAAGTAGCACAAGAATGGAAAAACAAACACCACATGTACTCACTATTAAATTGGAACTAACCGATCAGCACTCATGTGCACATATGGAAGTAAAACTCAACGGAAATCAAGCAGTGGGAGGAGGAAGGAAGTGGTGAGTAAAATAACACCTAATGGGTACAATGCACACTATCTGGTGATGAGCCCACTTATAATTTTGACTCAAACTGTACAAAAGCAATTCATGTAGCCAAAACATTTGTACCCCCATAATATTCTGAAATGTATATATAAAAAATAGTGCACTTTGATTTATAAAATACCAAAGATTTTTCAAGAACTGCAAGCTTCACTGTATGCCAGGTCATGTTCAGGAAGTGAGGCATTTCCAGACCATTCTATGCTCTGATATATTTTGGAGTATTGCACAATGATTCAATAATAATGCATAAAAAAATGTTCCACTAGAATTTAATAGGGGTTACAAGAAAAAAGAGGATCATAACCACAGAAATAAATAAAATTAAATAATTCTTTACTGTGGGATTTCCCAGAAACTTTAATATACTAATGTGCATATAAATCTTCAAGAGCATTTCCCAAGCTCCTTTGATCATAGAATCCTCCCACCACCCTCTCCACCATTATCCCACTGCCCCTTAACATATTCTAGAACGTTCTGCTGCTAAGTACTTTGAGAAATACTGGTCCAAAGGGTTTCTATCTGGAGAGAGGAAGAGGGCGGGATGCTGAAGGAAGCACAGAACACAGAGGTGGCATTCACGAGACCTGACACCACGTTGGGAACAAAGCTCTGTCTTGTGGGAAGCTGACCTCAGGAGTTGCTGGATCATTTTTTACTGTTGCCTGTTGAAGCTGATAGAGCAGCAACCTGGTTGCTCAGCTCTGTCCATAATTGGATGAGTAATGTCTTTGGCTCCCAACCTTCGTGAGCCATAAGGAGTTCCACGTGAGGGAACTGTAAGTTAGTGGTGCAGGACATTTCGTGTCTCCATGGAGACAGAGTGAGGACCAATGCCAGGGGTTTGGTGCTCTGCCTCTGCCAGGGCAGAGGCAAAAGCAGGGATGGATAAAAGGTATAGTCCTGCACAGACCTAACTCTTCCCAGAACTGCTCTACGGACCTCTACCAAATTCTGGCAGCATGTACCTCGGCCAGTTTCTTGTCTATAAAATGGGGATACATAATACCTAAGCATTCCTGTAGAGATGAAATATGACCATGTAAGTCAATGGGCTCTATGAGCCATAATGACCTATGCCAATATTGGAAATTACTTTTATTATCGTGGTTATTACTGGTAGGAGTCTCTCACTAAGTTTATCTGAATAATAACTAAATAATAAATTTCTCTAAAACTTGAGAATCCATAAACATCACATTTTTTTCACTAGCCATTTTTGTTTGTTTGTTTTGTTTTGTTTTGTGACAAGGTCTTACTCTGTCTTCAGACTAGAGTGTGGTGACATCATCATAGCTCACAGCAACCTCAAACCCCTATGCTTAAGCAATCCTCCTGCCTCAGTCTCCCTGGTAGCTGAGACTACAGGTGCACACCACCACACCCAGCTAATTTTTGTCTTTTTTGTAGAAATCGGATCTCGCTCTTGCTCAGGCTGGTCTCGAACTCCTGACCTCAAGCCATCCTCCTGTCTCGGCCTCCCCAAGTGCTAGGATTACAGGTATGAACCACCACGCCTGGTTCCACTAATTTTTTGATAAATGTTGCAAAGCAGGGGAAAGAGAGACAGGGGGAAGAAATTGATTCCACAACATGGAGCTCTTAAAGTCTTTAGAAGAAAAGTATTCTAAGTGTTCTCCCCAAAACCTTGAAAGTGGGCTGAAAGTTCACATCACTCCGCTGTATAATAGTTCGTGGTCTCCTACCTTCATTGCAAATGTGTCTTATTGACAGATGGTCCCTTTGGGAGAGCACCTCAGTGATTAATTGAGTGGAAAACACCACTCATCTTTCTGCAGGTCGGCACTTGTCTGGTAAGGCTGAATCGACATAGCACACAGGTTGCTAAGAGAGTATGAATAGCAACCTTTCAAGTCATGGTTCTTTTCATTAATAATCCTTCTTGATCCACTATTTCTCATCCTACTCCATTTGCTAACTTGCCAGAATATGCACTTTCCTTATTCTCAAATTGGCGCTGTAAACTCTCTGCTCTTCCTTTATATTGTGCAATTTCATACTGGACTTATTTGTTTTGTTTCCAACTAAGCCACTTCCCTCCTTTCCCCTCCACCCATCCTGTGTGGAAATCCACTCTCTCTTTCTTTGGTGTCACTTTCAGGCTACTTTGGGACTGGCCCTGGGCAACATCTGTCTCAGATGGGCATCCCCCAGAGAGACAACTCACTGGAGTTCTCTCTGCTCAGACCATCCCACGTGGTGTTGGGTCTAATAGGCCCCGGCCTGCCTGGAGGGACAGAAACACACATGTGCTTTAAATGGACTTTTACTTCTAATACACAAGGGAATTATCTCTTTTTGCTTGATCAACATCAGCGTGCTGAATGTCCCTGACTTCCAAACCTATAAAAATAACCAAAATAGCAATAAATTTTCTTGCAAATATATGCAAATACATGGGTTTCTTAGGTGCATCTCATTAAGCTCCCATCATGCTGTCTCCGTTGAGCCCCACTAGGCAAGGGTGGGTACCCAAGCGGCAGAAACCAGGCATGGGCACGGCTTGTCATTGGAGGCCTTGAGGTATTAATAACAAGTTGCTTTGAGGACTTCAGGGAATTTTCTCAATCCACAAGCTCTACACAGTGTAGGGGAATCTGCTCTAAAATGTAAACAGCAACATTATCGTTTGGGAGATGCTATAAATTAGGCCTGAATGGGCACACAGAGCCAAGTGCACCCTGCCCAGGAACCCTCTCTCCCTACCTTCCGTCCCCGATACCTTCACTGATTCTCTCCCTCCTTCCACTGATGTCTCTGTTCAAATATCACCTTGTCAGGAAAAGAAGCGTTCAGATTTGTCCCTTCCCCTCCCCTTATCTTGCTTTATTTTTTCTTTTAGCATTTGCTACATTACTACACTTCACTCTTTTTTGTAAATGTCCCATACCCTGTGAAATGTAGTAAAGATCGTCATTCAAAAGGAATGCAAATGATATTTTAAAATGATGGACCAGGACAAGTTTAAAGAAAAAGATAAGGAAAATACTTTTAAAGGCCATGTGCTATTTCTTTAGTTTTGTTGTTGTGTGAGATGGGGTGGGATATGCGGGAGGGAGCTTGGGTCTGTGGAGACAGACATTACATCCCAGTTCTGCCTCTATCACGTCCACACTGAGTAGCTTTGATTTAATCCCGTACCCTTTGAACCTCCACGTCCTCATCTGCATGTGGAAATAATCATTCCTATCTTTGCAGGATTACGGTGAAGATCAGTGACAAAATCTACAGTGTGCCTAGCACACGGTCAGACCTCATTAAATTAGAGTTACTATTATTATCTTAATCTAAATTCCATGCATGATGTGTTTCCTTATTTAATTTCAAGTAGGTGGTAGCATTTAATTTATAAAATCAGTGTTTTCAAGAGTGACATTTCTAGCTTTGGACAGTAACTGAATTACTTATTATCATGGAAGAGAAAGCTCATTCACTCTGCAGTTATAATATTAAGGTAGATTGCTGATAATTCAAAAACTGTTCAACCTTATTGATATACGATTTGAAAATTAAAATGAAAAGCAGTATCTCCCCCACTCCCAAAAAAAGAAAGAAAAGAAAATATGTCCCAGCAGGCTAGGCTTTGGTGAGAAGCCAGAGAAGGAGGCTTAAGCTTTATAAACTAGTCTTGGAAAAATGACCCAAAGTACAGTATGAACTGATGGTTTAAGTTTCATGGCACAATCAAAGTTTACTGCAGCCTCAAATTCCTGGGCTCAAGCAATCCTCCCACCTCAGCCTCCCAAGTAGCTGGGACTGCAAGTATGTACCACCACACCCAACTAATTTACTTTATTTTTTATTCTTACAAATGGGGTCTTGCTATGTTGTTCAGGCTGGTCTCAAACTCCTAACCTCAAGTGATCCTCCTGCCTCAGCCTGCCAAGTAGCTGAGATTACTGGTGTGAACCATCATACTCAGCTGATGGTAAGTTCTTACTGACTCACTTGCTTTCTGACAGCCTGGCTATTTTTTTAAAGTATTCCCCTTTCTGGCTATTATTAAATTCAACCTGAAAATTTACTAAGTGACTACAACTTATCAGGCCCTAGGGTTGGCCCTGGAATACCACTATGTGCAAGTCAGTTACAGACCTGTTTCCCCCTGTGGGAAATAGAGATCAGTATAGATGCCACACCACTCAGTGTGGTGAGAACAATGATAGACAGGAAAGCAGCACATGCTACAGTGTTGGCAGCCATCTGATTCTTAAGGTGGGGTTGGTAGGTGCATAGGTGTTTGTTTCTATGATTATGCTTCATAACTTACATGTACGTTACATAGATACTATTTCGATGCACCATATGCTACATAGTCTAAAAGGTGAAGTACAGGGAGCTGTGGAGGCAGTCAGCCGGGCTCTGTTCTAACCTAGTAGGGGCCACGTCTGAGCTTAAAGCAGAGTGATGAGTAGGAGAAGTGAGCCGGAGCAGGGGAAGCAGGCAGGGGAGCGTGTCCCTAAGCAGGAGGCACACAGGAGAGAGGTCTGGAAGGAGGGGAGGGAGCAGGACCTGACTGAGGAAGGCAGAGTGGTCTAGCATGGTGGAACGTGAAGTGCAAGGCAGGAGGAGGTAAAGCATGACGCTGGAGACCTAAGCGGGGCCCCAGACACGAAGGGCCTTGTGAGCCACTCAGGGAAATGGAACTTTACTCCAAGGCCGGTGAGGAGCCATAGAAGAGCTGAGTTACACAGCTGAGCTACGGGACAGGATTCCTGTAGCTGCAGGGTGGAGAGTGAACTGACAGGGAGCAAGGAAACCAGGGAAGACACACGTGTTTACTCACACGTTTTATAAAGATCAGAAAGTTTGAAAGTGCACAGCGCTGGTCAGAGTGCAGAGAGGCAGGGGATGTAAATCAGCATACTCTCTTTAGAGAGCAATTTGTCAATATCTATCAAAATAAAAAATTCATATGCCTTTGATCTAACAGTGCCACTACTGTTAGGAATCTATCTGGCAAATAAACGTACGTACCTGATAGGAGATGTTATGTACAAGATGTTCATTGCAGTATCCATAGCATGAAGACTTTTTTAAATGTGTTGGATCATTCTATGCAGGCATGATAGGAGCACTGAGACATGTTGAGTAAAGCAAGATCCCAAATATTGAGTATGGCACTCTCCCACGAGTGTAAAATCAATATGTATGTTTACTGATGCATGTAGATCTTTGTCAATGAGTAGGAAAATATTTGGAAGGACATATTGGTTGTCTCTGCAGAGAGAGCCCAACCTAGGAAAATGGAAGCTTACTTCTCATTGAATTTAATATGATGTGATCTTTTGATCACATCTATGTATTATTTTTTAAACACTGTGGGGATCTTGTGTGTGTAGCGTGGATTTTTCCAGTACCTGGAGAAAGATGACATGACCTGTCACGCCTGGGCCAGGCCCAGACAAGCCTTCCTACCCCAAGGGTGCTGTAAGAGGGCTTTTCCAGGGCGGCCT
This sequence comes from Lepilemur ruficaudatus, assembly GCA_963574885.1. Lineage (NCBI taxonomy): Eukaryota > Metazoa > Chordata > Mammalia > Primates > Lepilemuridae > Lepilemur > Lepilemur ruficaudatus. The sequence continues at coordinate 6,154 of CAUYRT010033043.1, forward strand.
GCAGGCTTCGCGGTTGTCTACCACGAGAAGAAGGGAAAGCAGAAGTGTTCTACTTTAGACATTTAGAATAAAAAGGGATCGAATTATAACCATTTTACTGTTTATCATTCCATTCTAAAGATGCCTTGGGTCAACCTTTCATACCCCGCCAGATCATCTCCTGGCCTAGGTCTTGTTCCAAGCAGCACTGAAGCCTGAAGCCCTGGGTGGACCATGGCAGGACAGGAAATCCGGCCCTGGGAAGGTGGCCTGGAGGGGACTTCCTGCAGGCCAAAGGCCATTCCTCCCCTTCCTCCCCTCCTGTCTGGGGCCGCCCTCCCTTTCTGTAGCCTTAGCAGAGACAGCACATCTTTGTTACTGGTTACCGATGCTCGGACACTGGAAGCCAGGCCTAGGGAAGAGGGTTCTTCCCCAACACGTACACACACACACGCAAATGTCCACCTGAGAACCTTCTCAATAGACCCTCAGAGACGGGGGCAATATGCCGCAGGTGTGGGGAACTTGTAGCCTTGGGGACACATGTCACCTTCTGGATCCTTGAGTGTGGCCTTTTGACTGAATCCACATTTTACGGAGCATTTTATAGTCTTAGTCATTCTCATATCATATAGGCATAGTTAATATTTATTATAGAATAAAATCATCAGAATTTTCTCTAATATTTGTATAAGCAAAGTTGCTCATGAAATTTAATAATATTTAGGCCAACAAACAGTTTGGGAATTTGATACTTATTTCATTGGTTCATTAATAATGATAATTCATTCCATACCCAATAAATTGTGGCATGTAACATCTTTTTGAAGGCTGATAATCAAGGTCTTTTCAGTTTATTTCTATCGAAGTTCATCCTTATAGCCAATTATAATCCATTAATATTTTATATTTCAAGTTTTAAATATATACAAGCTTTTTGACTCTCCTACAGTTATATTTCTAGATGTGATCCATTAATTTTTATGGTAAAGGATTAATTTGCAAAAATGTAAAACCTGTGTTTTTATCCTTTTAATCCTGTATTTTTATCCTTTTAATAAAGGCACCTGTTCTGTGAAGTTCGGATTCGGTCGAGGGGCCACACTTGGGAATGGGGAGGGCCACATGTGGCCTTGAGGCGGCAGGTTCCCCAGCCCTGCCGGGTGAGCTCGTGCTGGGGAAACAACCTTCCTGAGGGTTAGTCAGAGGTTGGAATCCAGCCCATCCACCAGGTTCCTGTTCCCACTCCTCCAGCCTATTTATAAAGAGCTCTTCATTTATAATTTGATGTTTACTTCAAAATACTCCAGGGGACTTCTGCTCCATCTTCCAGCCTCCAGGACTCTGAATAATTGATTTTAAAAGTAACTCACAGCATATTTGCTCTAAGAGGGGTGGTAGGGGAAAAGAGAGTGTTATTTAGAAAGGCTGTTTAAGTGGGCAGATAGATGGATGAGCCATTGCTTTTATGTTGTAAACCCAAGCACATGTATATGCACATGTAATAGCTAATGACAAGCTGGTGGCTTGGGCTGGGCACGCATCAGCTGAGATCCAGCTCAGTATCGGAATAAACAAGCGGTTCGATCGAAGGCCTCCCCGCCTAGGTTTCTCTCGCACCCTTCCTTTCATTTACAGCAGTGTTTCTTAATTTCGAGAAACAAATAGCCCCCTTTTAAAGGAAGGGAAAAAAATGTGTCTGGCAAACCCCAGTGTGAGGAAAATTGATTTAAAACAGAATGTTTTCTATAAAAATTGTATTTTCCTGCAATAACCACTGCAAAACAGAATTTTTTAATTTTATACCTGGAAAATTAATAAAGAAATTTTTAGATGGCCTAATAAATGAAAGCTCAGGAGGAAAAACTGTCAGAGAAAACTCAGACTCCGGTTTGAGAAGCATTAGTGAAAGTTATTCTTCCTAAGAAAACTCTAGTCAACGTTACATACGACCCGGACCTAGACCATTAACCCGTTGGCCCACCCGTCATGCATTAATATGCCTGTGTTCTTAGGTGGTCATTTCACTATTATTTAACACCCCAAAGACGGCAAGGCCCTAGAGAACTGGGAGAAAAACTGACAAGTTTTAAGGGCTAGAGAAGAGATGCTTCCAGAGTAGGGTGAAAGGATGGAGCCGCCCTGGGCTGGAAGGCCAGTGTTGCTGGGGAGAGGGGGAAAGAGAAGGGCATTCGTTTCCTACAGTTGCTGCAATAAGGTATGAAAAAGTAAAGTAGGTGGATTAAAGCAGCAGAAATTTGCTTTCTCACAGTTCTGGAAGCTAGAAGTCTGAAATCAAGATGTGGGCAGGGCCACACTCTCTCTGACAGTTCTAGGGGAGGATCCTTCCTTGCCTCTTCCAGCTTCTGGTGTTTGCCAGCATTCCTCGGCGATCCTTGGCCTGTAGATGCATCACCCCAGTCACATGGCCGTCTTCCCCCATGGGTCTTCGCATCCTCTTCCCTCTGTGCATGTACTTCTGTGTCTCTTCTCTTCTTAGAAGGACACCAGTCATATGGATTAGGACCCACCTGTAGGAACTCACATTAACTTGATTACCTCTGTCAAAACCCTGTATCCAAATAAGATCACATTTGGAGATACTAAGGGCTAGAACTTCTATATATCTTTTTTTGGAAAGACACATTTCAACTTGTAAAAAGAGAGGGTTGGGAGAACCCCGGGTGGGTGAGGAGGCAGGATGGCGCCAAACCAGAAGAGGGAGTAGGGAGGTTGCCAAATCTAATTTAAATCCACTTGACAGTGGTGTGCAGTGTTGCCTGGATGCATCCCATTAGGATAGAAAATGAAAACTTCACTTTCCTGAGCACGGAACGCACAGAGCCCAATCATTTGCCTTTAAACTATTGTGCACACGTGGCTCCAGCACGCGGGGTAGACAATTTAAATCACAAAGCGAGACAGATTTTTGCTGTCATTAAGATAACTCTCTGGAAAGAGCTACTCTAGATGTGATAAGCTCACAGAGGTGAAAATGTCCTCTTAGGAGCAATGGCTTGGCAGAGGCTGGCCATCAGCCAGGAAAAGCACATCTGGCAGTGCTCAGCCAGATGCCCTGGGTGAGGGGTGTTTAAAGTAAAATATAGCAGCTCTATTGAAGTTTTCACAGGGATTATTTGGCAAATTGATGATTTTGTTGAGCTGAGCAGAAAAACGAAGGTGAAGAGAGGGGAAAGATCAAAATTGAGAAAAAGAGCATGTTAGTTGGTGTAAAAAGAGAAAGTTGTGAGCTTGCCAGTCAGAGCATTTGTGATTTAAGTCAGAAACCCTTTTGATTTAAGCTGGACTCCAACTCTGGAGGCATGGGAAGGCCCGGTCTTATAATCCTATAAATCTGAAAGTGATCACTGATTTGCAGACACTCGCTGTACACATAGTTTGGAAGCACAGCCTCTGCCTTCAAGGGGCACATGATGTTTTAAAGAAAGTTCAAAGTGCTGCTAGAAATGGGTCTTAAACAGACAAGTGACTATGAGGGCACATCCATTTTTTATTGAGAGTCCAGCTAAACACGTAGTTGTGACAGGATGTTGAAAACCATCATTTAACCATGTGTTCTCTCCCTTATAAATGGGCTGTCTGTTCATGCTGGGTGCTCTCATTTGGATGTATGTCCCCTCCAAATCTCATGTTGAAATTTAATCCCCAAAGTTGGAGGTGGGGCCTGAATGGGAGGCGTTTGGGTCTTGGGGGTGGATCCCTTGTGAATAGATTAACGCCTTTCCTGGGTTAGGGGGGAGTTAGTACTTGCTCTATCAGTTCCCATGAGAGCTGGTTGTTAAAAAGAGCCTGGCAACCTCCCTCCCCCTCTTGCTTCCTCTCTCGCCATGTGACCTCTGCACACTCCAGCTGCCTTTCACCTTTGCCATGAGTGGAAGCTGCCTGAAGCCCTCACCATAAGCAGATGTGGCACCATGCTTCTTGTACAGCCTGCAGAACTGTGAGCCAAATAAACCTTTTTTCTTTATAAATTACCCAGCTTCAGGTATTCTTTTATAAAAACATAAATAGACTAAGACACTGGGGAATGAGCTTAGGCTAAATCATAGAAAAACACACCCAAGACTCTGTCGCTAAAAGGCTGATGGTTTCCAGCCCAATCATAAAATTGACAATAAAACCAGCTTACTTTTCAGAATTCCAAACAACTATCCTGTAATCTGTAAGACATTTGAGAAAAAAGCCTTGTCCTAAAATTCATTTCATTTAAGTCCTTTTTTGGAGTAAGCTGGGTACAACTAATAAAAAAATAAAGAAGAACATGTAACTCTTCTAATTACTGAGCCCAGTGATTATCATGTTGAAGGAGCATCCATTGAGTTAAAACTCTGTTCGTGGTACAGTGCTAGGTATGAGGGATGCAGGAGGTATATCACGGGTCCTACTCACAAGGGATTTGCACTTTATTTGTCCATTGGTCCTTCACCCATCCATTCAAGCAGCTGATATTTGTTGAAGATTTTCCATGTGCCAGACACAGTCCCATGCACCAGGGAGATGGAGGTCCAAAGGGAAAATCTCTTCCATCAAGGAGGCTTAGAGTCTATTGGGAAGAGAAACAAGTAACAATTATTCTGCCTCATATAGATGCAAGGACGAGAGCTCCGGGGGACCACTGAGGAAAGAAAAAACACTTGTAGGAAAATCAACCTCAGTATAAGGCAGACTGTGGAGGGCCGGATGAATGGTGGGAACCATTCGTGTTCTCAAGAGACAGAAGAGGTGGGGACTAAGCATATCTATAATCTGAATGTGTTAGGTTTCCAAGTGTATTGGAGAATAAAATAAAAAATGTGAAAGAATTTCATAACCACACTTTATGTGTAAATATTTCATTTCTCTCATTTTTTCCCCTGAGCACTACCATGTCAAATATAGTTCCCATAATAAAACCTGGAGCCCTTTGGTGATTTGGGGTGGGAGCTTGGATGCTAGGAATGGAAAAAGGATTAATTCAATTGAAATAAACATAAAAAGAGGCTCTCAGAGATGATTCCTTCTAAATCCATATTGAAGCCCTCAGGACGCTTTTTCTCCACTGCTTTCCTGATGACTGACCCTTTTTCCAGGTGTCTCCTTGTCTGTTTTCCTTCCTGGACAATGATTGACTTGGCCTGGCTTAGGAATTCCACTAGAATTCTTAGTGGATTCTTCATCTAAAACTATCGATGAACCACCAGCCCCGCCTGTCATAATAAGCCAACAGCCCTCTTGGTTACAGACAGCTAAAATCATCTGCATTTAGACTCTTTTTTCCAATAGACACTCTCAGTTGTCTCCATCTTGTGTAATGGGAGATGGATGAGAGCTCTTTGAACTAAATATATCTAGACACACAAAAACTTGTTAAAATTAGGTAATTAGATGGCAATTCAAAAGAAGAAATTATGGAGGAAAATATCTTTAATGGAACTGCAAGTTTAAATTAGCTATAAAGAGACAGAATAGAGGAGAACAACAGATAAAACTCCCAGATATATTGGTAAGACTATGTCATATAGAGTATAAAAAGTACTATCAATAATGAGCACTTATTTGTATATCTTATATAGGGAGAAATCAGGAGAATTGCTCTAAAAATTCATATGAAAGCATAATATGCCAGGAGCAGAGAAGTGTAATCGTGCTGATTAGCCAACTGGGCCAGGGCCTCACTTTTGGAAGAATGATGCACAATTACGTTTTATTGTGTTTACATCACTGGGCAACTCCAGAGATGCCTCCTCTTTGTCCTTCCTCCTCTTCTTCACCTCTTAGAATCCTACTTGCCCTTCAAAGCTTAGCTCACCTTTCCTCCCTGATGTGAAAATGTCCCTAAACACAGTTGACTGTATATTAGCTCTCTCTTCTGATCTACTGCTGCAATTATTTTATGTACAAACCATTGGCACTCTCCGTATACGCCCTTACACATGTATACATCTTGTCTCTTTAATTTGATTATAAGCACCTCAAGAAGAAGGACCTATCTTAGCAACATATTTTTTAATAGCATCTTACACATTTATTTATTTAACCTATAGCATGAAAGACAGCAAAGATGCCAAGTTGAACAGTATACACACCCTGCCTTTGAGGAGCTAGGGCCATAAGTAAATAAGTTTTGGTGAGTTAGTCAGTTGAAGATTTAAGAAATAATTCAACATTAGAAGATCAAGCAAACATTTAGCCAGGAAGAATAAGAGAGGAGAAGAGAAAAAAGTTTGATGAATATCAGGCGGGGTAGGTTTAACTGCTAAAAAATAAATATGCACATATATATATAACTTAACACAATAAAATTTCTCAGTCAAGTCACACTTCAATGATTTCAATGTGGTCAATGGAGAGCTCTGTTCCATGCAGTCATTCAGGGATCCAGGCATCTGCCAATTTGTGGCTCTACATCAAAGTTCTCTCCATATATAAGAGATATAAGGAATGATTGAGAGAGCACAGAAGAGCACCTGGGCCTGCAAGTGACACAGCTCTCCTCTCTGAGATGTGCATTGGTGGGGATCAGTTCCAGAGTCTCACATAGATGCCACAGAATGGGAAATGCAATCTAATCATGTGCCCTGAACAGGAAAACTCAGATATTGATAGTTTGTACCATAGGAAATAAGGTTGGACAAAAATAAGGAGAAGAAAAGGACTGTGACAGAAACACAGTCTCAAACTCCAGGTTTTCCCTCTCCCTTCCTTCTGTGAACTAAAATAAAATCCTAAACACCCCCAGTTGTGAATGGACCTCTCTTGGTCAAGGGGAACTTCCCCCAAAAAAACCCTCCTACTGAGTTGCCAGCCATGAGGAGAAGGGAGGTCAGACACACCTAATTATGCCTTGTCCCTTCTGGAGTTATTCTTTGTCGCAATAAAATATAAAATGATTAACAAACCTAAGGCCATGTAAGACAAAAGTTAAACCAAACCTGCAGGTCATCATTTACTTAACAGATCACTTGAGTCTGGGTATATGTCCAGTGTATTGTGTCTGACTAACAAACTTCCTTATCCTAACTTAAAACATTCCAAGCCTTTAAACAAAGCTTCATTTCTTTAACCAATATAAATCGAAGAATCTTTAAACCCACCTGTAACCTGTAATCTCCTGCTTCAAGATGTCTCACCCTTTTGGGCAAAGCAATGTACAACTTCCATATATTGATTTATGACTTCATATGTGTAATTCTGCCTCCCTGAGATATATAAAACCAAACTATAACCCAGCCACAGCAAGACCACTTGCTCAAAGCTTCTTGGGCATGGCTCTCTAGGCCATGGTCGAACATATTTGGCTCAGAATAAACCTCTTTAAATTATTTTAGAGAGTTTGAATCTTTTTCTATTCACACTTCAATGAGATGGACACTAATGTAGTAGGCCCCTATTTGTGGAAAGACCTCCTTAGAGTGTATGGAGTGCAGAGCAGCAGAGTGGAAAACCCCTCTTTTTCTTCAGAATAGTCTTTGCCCTGTGACTTATCAGCCATATGGGGAAATGAAACCGTCAATGAGGAAAGTATTTGAACCATGTAAATATTAATCTCATATGAACTACTATGTAAAAACAACCGGGTACTTTTCCTCTGGTGTCCTCAAAGGACTTAGTCAGTGAAGAGGACTTCCCGAGTCAGTGCATATGCAGAGAGCTCATGCCCCTGCTTTACTGTCTTGTTTTAGGGTTTCTGACCATTCTGTGACTATCCTGATCATGAGCTGACAAACTATGAGGCCAGGTGCATTTTAGGCCACGTGGGGAGAGCAAAGATAGGAATACCCTGTTCAGCTGAGAATAGCAGTCGCCCAAGAGGTCAAGCAAATCTGATTTCAAAGAGCACCAGAGGGAGCGTCCCAGCTGAAGGGCCAGGACTAGGAGGGAGGTGAAATGGGGAGGAGGCAGAACATGCTGAGACCCTACAGAGGAATTAATTGAGGGAAGAGGAAGTACTCCTGGCTGTCTTGTTTAACCCTTCCTAAGCTCATGTTTTTCAAAGGCTCTTGTAAGTCCCAGTAGCTTGGTCAGGCTAAAAGAAGCCAGTAAAGTAGGAGAAATTCTCAGATGCTTCCACCTCATTTTTTTCTTTCTTTTTTGTTGTTGTTTTCTTCCCCCCTACCCACCATCCACTTCACTTTTTGTTCACCTTGCTGCCTCCCAGACTTTCTCCTCTGCTTCCCAGAAGACACCTCCTCTTGCTGTCTACCAGCCGCTCAGAGAAAACTGCCCCATTTCTCCTACTCCTACGTGGGAAGCTGGAATTCTGTAACTCAGCCCAACTGTGAATGACTGAGAACTGTGTTAGCAGAGACTGCAAGTTAACTCAGCATTTTAAAAGAAGATCTTAGGAAGACAAGTAGTCAATCAACTGCTGATGGTAGGCTTGGGAGGTTAGAGGTGGGAAGATATTCTTACTCTGCCTATTTAATCATTGGGGGCCCTACACCAGCGGGAGACCATTCCTCTGATATAATTGATCCAGCAACCATTTGATCTAGTTAAAGGCCTAGATTTTTCTTAATATCATAAGTCTGGATTTAAATCAATCATGGGATTATGTGTTGAATTTTTTAAAGAACAGACTGTCACACTTTAATTCCCTTATAATGTGAACCTAGAGTAACAGAGTCATGGGTTTGGGGTTCTTTTTTTTTTATTTTTTCCCTTCCTTTGACACAGTTTTGACCTATGAAGTCAACAGTTTCTTTCCAAAGCACCACATGACTCAGGAGGTAAGGGAAGGTCAAATATGTAATACTGGGGGGGCATATTTTGGGAAAAAAAACACACATGAAATGAAGAATTTTTTGTGGGTTGTACTTGAAGTTGTTTCTCACTGTACTGGTCTTGACATGAGTGCTGGATTTTAATCTTGTGGCTTAATATAATTTCATTTTGCTTACTTTTTTGTCAGGAATTCAGGAAGGCCTTGGTGCATCCACGCGCATTAGCTGTGGCGGCTCAGTTTGGGCGGAGGATCTACTCCAAGCTGACTTAGTCACACGGGTGGCAAATCAATGCTGCTTGTAGGCTGGGGGCCCAGCTGCAGCTCCCAGTCAGAGGTCCTGGTTCCTGTCCACATTGGCCTTTCCATAGCTGCCTCAGCTTCCTCACAGCACAGTGGCTGGCGTCCAAGAATGAGTGTGCCCAGAGGCCTGGGTGCAAGCCAAAAGGCTTCTTCTGATTTAGCTGTGGAAATCGCGTAGTCCTATCTAAGTTCTTCTGACTTAGATGTGCATTTGATTGGTCAAGCAGGTCACTGCACCCAGCGCAGATTCAAGAGGAGGGAAGTTAGACTCCACTGCACAATCGAAAGAGTAGCAAAGAATTGATGACATCTTTGGTCTGCCACAGACATTCTCAGATACAAACTATCACAGAGGCCATGAAATATTACTTGCTTTGTTATTAAAAGCATGGCAAAGGAAGCTATCTTTTAAAGTTATAGTTCATTCTCCCAAAACATAACCTTTCCTTCACTGGCTACTGTGCCACTGAGAAATGGCCTTGTGTGTTGAAGATGGCTTAGTCTCCATGTTCAAGAGCTCTCCGGGTGCTCATCTGGGTCTCTGTTCCCACAACAGGAGTGGACCGTTTATTTGCTTTCCCTACAAATCCATCTCAGAAGTGACAGATGAGTTTTGGTATTTTTAACTCTTATGAGTAGCTTGGCTTTAAAAGAAAAGAACAGGAACAAATCTGTAAACATAGTCATTTAACAAAATACTTATTAAATTCCTACTATGTCCAGGGCACTGCACTGTGTTCTGGAATGTGGAGAGAGGGAGGGGAGAAAGATGAGTAAGTCATATTTGCTGCCCGTAAAGTTGCTTCTGGGGCCAGGCACTGTGGTTCACACCTGCAATCCTAGCACTTTGGAAGGCTGAGGCAGGAGGATTGCTAGAGCCCAGGAGTTTGAGGCTGCAGTGAGCTATGATCATGCTACTACACTCTGGCCCAGGTGACAGAGCAAGACTCTGTCTCAAAAAGAAAAAAATTGCTTCTGGTCTAATAGTGGAGACAGATGTGTTCATAAATAATAGAAAAGTGTAAAAGCAAGAAAGCCTTGAGAATGCTGAGTGTGGGTTGAAAAAGGAAACAGTCAACTTGGAGTTTTTAAATCTTAATGCTAGTGTTTAAGCGTAGAAGGGCTAACGTTGCAGTGGTAGGGAAAGTGGTTTCCATCGGGGGAAAGCAGAGGTTAGGAGCATAAGACCTGAAGTCAAGCAGTATGGCAAAAAGAACAGTAGTGTGGCATAGTGATGAAAGCCCCAGCTCTAGAGCCAGACCACCTAAGTCTGAATCCTGGCCCTGCTGGCTGTGTGACTCAGGGCAAATTACTTAATCTCTCCGTTTCTCAGTATCTTTGACAGGGATAATGATTGTATCTAATGCATAGAATGATAAAGAGAAATTAAGTTAGGATTTATAAAGGCCTTAAAATAGTGCCTGGTACACAGTAAGTATTGTAAGAGTGTTTGTTAAATATATTAAGCTCTCAATAAATGGCATCTATTATCTCATTGTGATCTGGGTCTGGAATTGGAGGACAATTAACTTCAAATGTTATTGAAACACAATATTTTCACTCATTGACAATTGCAGGAAGCTCGTTCTTTGCCTTAAGGAAATCTGTACTATGGAAGAGGAAACAACTAAATACATCTGTAAGGGCAAATATAGAAGCATAGTATTGCATTTGTGCAATACAAATCGCCCATGCAATTGTGTTGAATGAATGATGAGTTATTCTGTTCTCTTTCTCTGAATAAGGGCCTTGATGTTTGGGTAGAATTTAAATATTAATTATCAAATGTCATTTAGCCAATGTGCGTGGAGTGCCTGACTCTGTTCTAGGCATTCCCTGTGAGTGATACAGCTGTGAGCAAAAGAGACAAAGTCCTTGCTCATAAACTCCTGGGGTTTACATTCTGGTGGTGAGATAAAGAAGTAGGGTGTGCCAGATGGGGACACAGCATGAACAGAGCACACAGAGAGGAGCAAGCAAGATGTGAGTTTTTAGGAACAGAGGAAGACAAAGCAAACCAGAGCAGGTGGTCCATACAGTGCAACCCAAGAGATAGAGTAGAAAGTCATTTTCATTCCCAAAGAGGAGGTCAAACAGAAGGGCCCAGGCCAGAATTTTTAAACCGTTAGAGCTCCCTACGAATGAGTTGTATCTAACGCATGGGTAATTGATATTCCAGGCTCCAGTTGAAACAAGACAAGTGAGGTCAGGCATAGTCTGCAGCAAAAGTCTGAGTTTAATGTAACTTTCTGATTTCAAGGACCATCAAGCATTAAAACCAGGCCAGAGAAGGTTTTTCTTCCCTGGAAAACATTAAGAATAAAAAAGAACTCCAAATTTTAAGAATGAGTGAGGAAGAAAATAATGTTCAAGAAAAAATAATCCTTGAAAAACTGAATCCCTGAATCCCTTCCAGGACTCTCATCCTATAAACTGTGGAAAGCTATATGTTTTTAGAAATTTTCTGGATTGGGGGGATTCATAACTCTAAAAATAACAACTGTGACTTTTGTCCATGGGCTCAAGGCTCACAGGATCCCCAACAGGCAGAGGGCTGAATGATCATGAGGATTGGTTACAAAAGCAACCCTTTTCAACTCTCAGATTCTGAGGTAATATCTGATAAATGAGAAAAAATAGACTAACAAAGAAATTTCCCAAGTCAATGCACTTATGACACAAATTTTAAAAACCAACGGATACTCCCAAATTAAAGAACTCAATAAATTGTCACAGTTACCCCAAAATAGAAGTGAATTGGATTAAAATGAGCACCAGAAAGTCTTTAGAAAACAGAGCACAAAGTAGAAGGAGACTGGAGAGATACCAGGAAGAGTGAGTAATCCCAACCTCACACCATGAAGAGTCTGAAGCTGCCTGGATTGTTTTGGACCGGAGCGTGAGAAAAGACCACAGAGTTCAAATTGGAATTTAAAATGGTGAGTCTTTATAGCTGGCCAGCAGCGCACTCTCTGGCCTAGTCAAAACCAGGTTCAGAGTGTGGCCCAGAACATTAGTAATATATAGTGTATAGACCCTTCACTGCCAGGGAATACGTGACTAAAAGCGTATATTTTAGGACACTTTGGAATATCTTGGTTGACAATTTTATCTCTCGGTAGGTTGAGTCAACTGATGACCTCCCAATGTTATCTGATTTAATTATATTTAACAAACAACGAAAAGCAAGCAAAGTCATAGAAGGAGATAGCATCAGCCAGAATCAAAGAGAGTACATTTTTTTTCCTGTATCTTGAACAAATCATCTTACAAAGTACATTCCCCTACTGCCTAAATAAGCATTGTAAAGTTTAACTACATGCAGCTGTGTTAGAACATCAATTCCCCCACCAGGTGACCTAGGAACTGCCTTAGATCACTTATTTTAATTCTTTACCCATTTTACTATATCAACAGAAGAGAAGATAGTCATTAATGCCATCAGTGAGCAAACACCATTTTTCCCTTGGCCCTAAAAATGGACTCTGATCCACCACCCAAGTCTCCATCAATTACAATCTTTAAGCAAGCAGGTTTACACAAGTTAATTACTTTGTTTTTCAGTTTGCAAGGTACATTTAAGCAATATGGCTGTACTTTAGTCAAGTGGGTGGAGCGGCCTGACTTTGGCCATTACATGGATCCAGGTCTGCTGATTAAATCACTTTATAACAGGACTCTTTTCTCCACTTAAATGTCTACAAATTCTGATGGACATTTAGAAGCTCTTCCAAAGCTGCTTGATTAAAAACAATGCTCTTTTAAATTTTCCATAAAAAACTAATTTGGGACTTGATGTTGAAGGATATCAGTAAATTTCACCCCAAAATATGACTCCTTGTTATTTCAAATTAAAGCCTCTTAGAGATTCACAGGCCCTTCAAGATCAAAAAGCATTGGAAGGGGCTTTCTCTCTGTCTGCATAAACCTTGGACTGACTCCATCAAAAGAGCAATTGACTTCCCTTCCTCTCCCAGTTACCTCACTATATTGCAGGAAAGAAAATCAAGAATACAACAAGACCTGGCCCAAATCATTTTAAACATAATACCTGTCTCCCAGGTTAATTTAAAAGTCAATCTGTTTTCCCTCCTCCTCCTCCTCATCCATTCATTCTCCCAAGTACCTATTGATCCTGGGTAGCAACCAGTTACTGCTCCTAAACAGAATTACCTACACTCCTCATTTCCCCCTCCCCTCTAAAAGGCAGGTAAAAAAATATCTGGATCCCACTGGGAAATTGAGTCATCACTCTGTGATTGTCCCCATGTGCATGGTAAATAAACCTCTCTTATTAATCTGTCTGGGTTGTGAGTTGATCTTTCAGCAAACTTTCAGGTGAAAGGGGAAGTGTCCCCTCATTCCTGAAATATGAGGCCCCCTATTTCTTCTTACCTTAGGAGCAAGAGTGGGAGCAATTTTTAAAAGTTTACCTTGGAGATTTCTAAATCCAACTTATTCCCAAACCGAGGGTAGAATTCAACACTGCATAGGAAAGTTGGAACCACAGCCCTCCAACACATAAGCTAAACAGGTTGGCTTCTCAATTCCTTTTCTAAAACCAAAGAAAATTAACTACTTCTTTGACCTCCTGTGACTCAGCAGTTTCTGTCCTTCTTGGGGGACCTGTATTCTAACAACAAAGTCAACCTGTTAGATCCCAATTGGCAGAGCTGTTATTGGAATATTACGTTTAGCTGCTGGAAAAATGTTATCCAGACCATTGAAACTTTTCTGTCAACTCAATCCATTTTAATTTAAACGCTATTTACTGTACACATACCCTGTATAGTTGTCTCTGGGTATCCATGGGGGATGGTTCCAGGACCCCTGCAGATACCAAAATCTGTGGATGCACAAGTCCCTTTTAAAAAATGGTACAGTATTTGCATATAACCTACACATATTCCCCTGTATACTTTAAATCATTTCTAGATTACTTAGAATGCCTAACACATGTAAATGCTATGTAAACAGTTGTTATACTGTTTGGTTTAGGGAATGATGACAAAGCAAAAAGGTCTGTACATGTTCAGTACAGACATAACCATCCAATTCTTTTTTCCAAATATTTTCAATTAATGGTTGGTTGAATTTGTGGATGTAGAACCCACGGACAGGGAGGGCCAACTGTATATATGAATAGAATTTTGGAGAATATGTTTTATTATAGACTCCAGGAAGAGCGTGGCCTAATCGAACAGCTAAGACATATACACGTGAAAAGTAAAATAACAATTAAAGATAGCCCATGATTGAGAGTCACCTGGGTAATATAGACCAAGTATGATAGGCATTCTAAGGAGTAAGATGTCATGTTAGATTATATGGTCCTAGAAGATGAAACTGGAATTGGGTCTTGAAGTTGTGAGTAAGAGTTGGTCAGGTAGAGAGGGCAGAGAAAACTCTCCAGGCAGGAACACAGGCTCAGAGATGACAACAGCAAGTAGAAGGCCACTGGTCAACCCAGTCACTTATTCCTTTTGAAAGTGACTGTGGTCACCCTATGTGACAATTGTCATGGCCACCCTAAATAAGATTAAAGGATTTTTTAAAGCCCCAAAATTCAATTCATCTATAATATTACACTGGGGTCATTCTATTTCTGCTTCATCCCATTTTGTAGCCTCCCAGATAGAGTCTAGCACATTCTACCATGATCACTTGAAAACACCTTAAACACTAGAAGCCAGAATTCTTGGCATTAATCAATAATAGAGTTTTGCTTCATGAACCAAGACATTGTTTTTGCCAGACAAAAGGAGAGAAGGAGACAGTAAGGCCAATGGACAACTTACAAAAATCTCATGAGATGACTTACTGTGTTTCCTTTGGGAAGAGTTAAGACAAGTTGGATTATGACTTATTCCATTTGTATCAGGACTGAACACAGTGAGTGCACAAAGCTTGTAAAACTGTGGATGCTTTGCCTGCAGCTGCATTTCAGTTTTTAGGTATTTGCAGTGCTTCCCCACGCTGCTCATCCAAGCATGCAGAAGACATCAAGCTGCATTCAAAAAATGGAAACCACAGCAATCTCACACACATTTCCATTAGCGTGCGTAAACCTGCGCCACAAAAGGGTTACTCTGTGATAGCAAAAGTTGAAGGGGATTTTTTGTGTGACCATCATCTAACTCATCTCATATGCTTCTGATTTTTATATTTCTACCACTCATTTTTATAGTACTTTGCATTTATGGCATTTTTATATACCTTATTTCATTTAATCCTCATAATAACTATAGAAAGTAGACATTATTAACCCCCATTTTATAGCTAAGAAGAAATTGAAGTTCAGAGAGTTTATAATTTATTCAGAGAGCAGTCTTTCAGAGTGTAATTTTAAAACCCTTTTTTTGTGGTCATGGTGATGATATGATTAGAGATTTTTCAATATTGCTATGTGTAATACTAAAATGTGGTAAGACCATTGACTGGCATTAATAATGCTTATAACCATATGACTGTGTTAGTTAACAATATGAGAAAGAAAGCTGAAGCTTAAAATACTAAAAATCACATCTGGTCTCACATCAATGGACTTGAAAATGTTGCCAATAGTATTGATGTGGCTGAAATAACAAGATATTAAAGAGTGCAAATTTCAAAGTGAACCACCAACCATTTTCAAGTTAAATAATTAAGAGCAAAAAAGAGTTTTCCTAAATGTTTTCTATATACTTAAAATTTGGCAATGATACAAGCATGGAAACATTTGTATTTATGGTCAATCTGTAGGTTATCTCAAAAATGCACATTTTGGAACATTTTGATGTCTTTTAGTGGTTTTGCTACTGAATTAAATATCTTGTGTGTTAACACATTCTCTGTATACACATACAGATTATGTGAGAATTACTGATTACACATTCCAAGATTGTACACAGAGTCCAGACAAACCCAGCTCAAGAGGTGGCTAGTATGTAGAAGTTCAAGGACAGCCATTCCTAAGACACTCTTTTTCTCTTCCTGATATTAAGTGTAAATATTTTTAAATCCCTCCTTTTTAAGTTTTAATTAGACCCAGCTAACACCACATACCTGAACTTACAATAAACTCACCGGGGCCAGAAATCTTTCATTCTAACAGTCCTCTGCCTTCAACCAGATACTCCCTGAATGTCCCTGTGATCTACTGTTTTCAGGAGGGGTTGGTGGGCTTCCAGAAGAGATTCAGCATCTTTCTTAATCTAGTCATTAATCATTAAATGCTTTAATAGTTTAAAATGCATGCGAAGATAGTGCATCCATAATTATGCATGTATTACACCTTTGCGCATATGAAATGTGAGACGATTTTCTACAACTGCTAAGGGTGAGGTAACATAATTTTCAGTCATTTTTCCAGAGCTACCAACAGATAGACTCTCTTTCTTCAAGGAAATGGTCTTCAAACTCTTCTCCCCAGAGCTCTAAAGGTCCCCAGGAGCTTCAGAGGGCCTTGGAATGGTAAGAGTAGACGCCATGCTTCATCCTTCAGCTCGCCTCGTTCAGAGCAGTGAAACTCTTCCCAGTGCTGATATTCTGTACAAAATTTGACTAACAGCTACTGACAGCAAGACACTGATAGAAAACTATGGCTTTCAAGTTTTCACTATAGAGTGTCTCTGGATATCTCATTAGGTATATTGAAACTCTCAGAAGCCATGCCAAAACAAGTTTAAGTCACTTCAACTTTTTTTTTTTTTAACCAACAAACTGCTATCTTCAGAGGATTATGAGAATGTGGAAAATAATAATAAAAATCAATAGGATTTCACATTAGTCGGGCATGGTTGTAATAAGGAACTCACTTTAAAAACCATGTGTTTGGCTGCCTGACTACCCATAACTGCTCCTTCTTTGGCCTCAGGTGAAGCTACAAGGACTCTGAAAACGGCTTATTTTCCCCCATTGTCGCTTCAAAGAATTTCTCGGCTCTGCCTCTCATTGGCCATTTTGAACTGGTCTTGACTGACCTCCAGGGCAGATCACTGGCTCCTGCGGGCGTCCCGGTCTCTCCAGCTGCCTGCACTGGACATGCTACTGCTCACTGTTCTTGGAGTCACTAGTTAGTTGCTCTCATCAGACACTCTACATCTATGTCCCTTTTGCCAAAGCCTCCTCAAAACCAGCCTCAATTCTCAAAACCTAATCCTATATGAAGTCACCAAGAAAAGAGCTCAGAGTTGATTTACTAAACCAAAATGGAACCACCTTTCGCTCTGGATTTTAATCCTTAATATAAATTATGGAATCCTAGAACAACAGGTTTTTGAAGGGACACAAAAAAGCTGGCAATCTATTACCATGACTGTTTCTACCCTCTCCCAAAATCTTGGCTCTTTTTAAAAAGGACTTCTAAAGAAAAATTTACCACTTCCCCAAGACTCAATCATCACTCTTCTATTTCCTGGTAGGAAATTCATCAAATTAGCTTGTGTTTTAAAATTAGCTTTTCAAGTAGAGAACAAAACTTTTGCCACATCCGTGGGGACTTGTTAAAATTAATATATGTAATAAGAAACTGAATCAACTAAGAAAATAAAATCATAGACCAGCTGCTTCAAAAAATAAAATCATAGGCCAATTCTAAGCCTCAGTTGCCTCCTCTGTGGAATGGGGAAGTAACATTAGCTCCTTCGTAGGGTTGTTCTAGAGTCTGAAATTAGTTCCCCCCATGTAAAGGGATTGGCATAACCTGGCATATAGGAAGCACATAAGCAAACGTACTTGGTTGTTGGTTGGCATTGTTAATAGGACCAAGGCTTTGAGCTTTCTGCTCACCCAGTGTGACAATAGGTGTCAAATCACTTTTTCTATGTTGCTGAAAATCACCAGCTAGTGAAGTGGTGAATCATTTCCAATTACAATGCAGCCCAGCATTTTTCACTTACACCTGGGATGCTGTTTCCCACCACCATTTTTAAAGCCACTAGCTCTTGTTTCTTTACAAGGAAGCAAGCTAAAAAGAATGAATAAAAGCTTTTCTATTTGTCCATTCCCTCTCCATCCCATGAGAGCTCAAACAAAATACATCCCATGTATGTGACATGGAAACTTTATTTTCCAAGAACAATTTCGGTTAAATTTTGACATGTGGTGATTTGCTAGATCAAGACAAAGTCTCTTTTACGTACTTAGCACTTCCTTAAAAATATTTCCAAATTGTATTTGGCTCTGAGGCCGGATAAGTGCCTTCCTTATTGTTATTAAATCTATTTCAATTAACTTTGATGTTTAAGGAACTCTTCAGGCATTTTTATTGAATACTTTTTATGAAAATATCTACAGTCTATTACTATAATTTAGCAACCAAAGAAGACTTTTAGCCTCGTAAAATGAAGTACACCACCCATTCACCATTAATTCCCATGCTTTTAAATCCCACAGATTCTAAAAAATATTAAAACTTGTGAAGGAACTTGGCATATGAGTCAGTGTGATGAAGTGGAAAAAATGCGGCAGTTGTAGTTAGAAGACTTGGTTTCCAATCCCAGCTCTGTTACATGTTAGCTGTGTGACCTTGGTCTTACAAATCCGTCAGACTTTCTGATCTTTTCTTTATCCATGAAATGGACATGACAATTCCTGCGTTTTACTTTTATACAGGGTGGGTGTGAGGTTCAAACACAGCACAGTGTGTAAGAGAACTCCGGGCATTCAAACTTGCTCCATCAGCCCTTCCCAATCCTTCCTGACGTCTCCAGCTGGGTCTTCACTGCCAACCAGCGTGTTCAATAGCGCAGCCCACTGGAGGGCGAGCCTCCTGTCTCAGGAGAGAAATATTCGGGCCTTTCATCACTTGTTCTTATTCATTGTTGATTCCAAGGAATTAAGTCTAAGAGACCCCACAGGGCTTAATAAAATCCAAAAATAGAAAAGTCTTCCAAACATAATTATCTTCTAAAGGTAATTCACTTAGGAAGAGCCCCCATGTCACACTATGTCCTGCTATCGATCAAATCACTCTGTCCCCGTATAAGTAATTTTATAGAATGCTACTAGCACATGCATGCACACGCACACACACGCCCTTCCTCATCCTGTTGGCAGCTATTAATGGTTGAATAATGAATTTCTGTTAAAATTCTTAACCATTCCTTGTACAAAACCTCTGGTAAAACCAAATTTTAGTAGCATTCTTATTCATTCATGTCATATATCCACTTGTATTGTATGTAAGGCTTTATGGAGAGCAAAAAATTATTTGGGTAGTCTGAGCTATGCAATGTATATGTAATATAGATATGTATGCAAGATTTATATGATATATATAAGTGTGTGTACGTGTATGTGTGTGCATATATATGCATACACACACAAAATTTGGGAGTTTGATGTGATTTACCTAAGTTGATTATATTAAAAAAATAATTACATAACTCCACTACTTTATGGCTTATAGGCCCAACCTAAGTGATTATTTTTATTGGGACCCATCACATTTTTTTAAATGTTAGTATGAACTTTAGTGTCTGTAAAATTGAAAAGACACACACTCAAGATGTGTTATTTCTGACAAATTCACTGTGGACTCTTACGATCAATGGAAGATGGATTTGGCTGTTTTTCTGCTCCCAACCAGAGGCAGTCACGCTGCTGCCTAAGCAACTGCATTTTCCCATGTGGTTTTCTCATTATTAATCCCCATGGTGGCTGTTTCTATTTATTTAATTTTAAAATGCATTTCAGATTCAGAACCTAGCATGATGGCACAGCAACATAAAGCTCTAAGCGTTCCTGGGGAACAGAAAGAGGCTCCAAAGATGCAGAACCCGTATCTACACACATGAGGGCTCCAGCAGTTCCTAAGACTTATGAGGGTCCAGATCTGAGCCCCCATCTCACCCCCTCCCTCCCCTCTAGCATCGCCATCCAGATAAAACTGGGCTAAGGCAAATGTCAAGGAGAGTCTAAAATGGGCTGCTTGCGGAGTGGTCTCCCGTTCCCATGGTAATAGGAAGGCAGGGAGAGGACCCTATAAGCTACTATTTTTGATTCTCAGACCTTCTTAACACCAATCGTCAAAGCCATCTCTGTGTCCTCCTCCACCTCCCTTATAGCCTTCCTAAAGTACAGGGGCCCTTTTAACTGTTGCCATGGGTTAGCTATCTGATCAATTCTCCATCAGCTGTCTGAAAACTGAAAGATCAACCCATTCTTCCTTCTACATGACACCTAGAAACCAACCTGACCTGGCTGATTTGATTTTCTTTTCTTTTTTTTTAAATAGAGTCTCACTCTGTTGCACTGGCTACAGTGCTGTGGCATCAACCTAGCTCACAGCAGCCTCAAACTCCTGGGCGCAAGCAATCCTCCTGCCTCAGCCTCCCAAGTAGTTGGGACTACAGGCATGCACGCCTAGCTATTTTTTTCTATTTTCAGTTGCCCGACTATTCTTTAATAGAGACGGGATCTCACTCTTGCTCAGGCTTGTCTTGAATTCTTGACCTTCAGTGATACTCCCGCCTCAGCCTCCCAGAGTGCTAGGATTACAAACGTGAGCCACCACGCCCAGCCGACCCTTTCCTTTTCTTTTTGTTGCATTAACAAAATACATGACAGGCCCTATTCATTTACGCTAATGGAAACAAAGCTAATTGTTTGTTAAGCAACTAGTTAAACATACAGATCAGCTGCATAATTTTGCCCAAATAGAACTTCATTACTGCATCTACAAACCCGAGTATTTGTATAGCAAATTCCTTCGGCAAGTGAAGAGGATGAGATTGCCAGGCCCCTTCCCCTTCCTACTTCTCACGGCTTTAAAAGATGCTTCAGATCACCATAAATGAGCCGGTGATCATGCATTGCCTCTCAGATGCAAAGTCACCCTTCAGTACCTGCACTGCGCTAATGGACTCTGAGCATTTCTCCTTTAGAGTGAACATGATACAAACTTTGTCAGTAGAGGGCGCTGCAGAGACAGTGCGGACGAAGGAGGTGTCTCTTCCTGGTTCTGGTTGCTGCACTTTTGCTTTGCTTGTCCCTACCACACTGTCTGTCAGTGGGGCCTGTGTATAGGGATACCTGGTGATATTCTGCCCAGCTGCACACCTGCATTCCCTCAGTGACTCTGCAGTCTCACCTGGGCCTGGCGACCACCTTCCCATGGCCCTCCCAATAGGGACACCAAGTAATCCAGGCCTTCTGCCCACTGTGGAGCCCCGACTCCCTCTGTGCATCTGCCCACCTCTCCACTCACCTGCATCCCGGAGGGTTTTTCCTGCTTGGCCAGCACCTATGAATGAGCCAGAACTGGCAACCTGCTGAAATTCTCTGCTACCCAGTGGCTGCAACCACACCTTCTCCAATGAGGCCTGAACCTCAGATCTGGGGTGGGGGGCCCTCCCAAGTTTGCCCTTCATCTGATACTTCTGCTCAGCCCTATGATATAGTTTAGAGTTATGTTTACATCTTTATAGTTACCCTCCTATTATAACTCAATGAGTCTTTTTTTTTTTTCGGCACCCACAGAGCAGATCAATGATTCTTTATATTAAACTGCTCCTGTTTAAATTGCTGTGTACTTTCTGCCTCCTGATTGGACCTGTGTTGATAACACCCTCTTCCCCTTCGAGACTGACTCAGGCATTCAGCAGCTTCCCAGCTGACCATTATCTGATGACCACTCGAAACCTCACTCTTTCCTGGACTCATTCAGTATTCACCAAAGCTCTAGTGAATTAGTCAGGAGTTTGGTCAACCCATAAATGTTTCTACTTAATGGTTTCGCAAACCTTCACTTACTGATGCCCACCCTGTCTTTGTAAATAATGATTTCTCCAGGTAAAATGGATAAAAATGTTGTTTAAAAACAACACCCCTCTTTGAAAGAGACACTGTTTCATCCCCTGAGAGACTCCTCTTTATCTGGATATAGAACCAACTTACGCTATTTTTTTGCTATTGTTAATTTTCATAACTCCAGCTGAACACATAGGCTCTACCAGTCTAAAGTAACTAAGTGATGGGTATATTCTTTCAATAAAAAAGGTTTTGAGAGTGGCAGGTGAGTAATTGTGGCCTCTATCAGCTAAAGGCACCGTAAGTACAGAAGCTAAAAGATAAAATGCCAACATCTTGCTTATTGCAATTCTTTCCATAAAACTGGTTAGTATGACAACCCCCACTCCTCACTGATTATCATATATTCATGGATTGAAACAGAAAGTATTGATCATCTTTCCAAAGCAACTCCCAGTTTGAAGAATTCATTTTCTCATGAGATGCTGAAAACTACTTGATATTCAGAGCATTTTCTTCCCTAATGGCATAAAAATGGAAGTTGGATTTTTTAAATAATGACTTTAATTAGAAAAAATTCTAACAAAGTGGATGATAAGAGCTTTTTACAGAAAGGAAAATCAGTTTGAAAATAGCTTGTTTTCATCAGGTCTTGTTGTGAATGGTGCGTTGCTATTGGGAACAGAGTAAGATCTATTAGGGGCAAAACCACCCCAGAATCATGAAGGGACACGCCCGTAACAACAGTCCACTAGCAACAGTTGTCTTGGAAGACACAGCCAGTGACAGTCTCTGCCTTGTAAAATGGACTTTTCTAAAAATCTGAAAATTAAAAATAAAAAGTTTATTTGAATCTCACTCTAGAGACACAATTTCATAAGTAACAGCATCAAAGACCAGTTACATAGATAACAAAATACCAGAAAAATATACCTTCCTCTGTACCCCTCCTGTCATTATGGGCAAAGCATTCCCATTAAAAATCATTCCTTTGGGCCTTTCAGGGCTTAGGATCTTCAAGAGTTGCTTATTAAAATGCAGATATTCCTAAAGGAAATAACTTTTGAAGTCTTAGTGAACTAACTTTATTAGGGCTAAGTCTATAGAGTTGCTTTGTAATCATGACATTTCCGTAAGTAGGGACACAAGTGAGATTTCTGGTGAATGTTAAAGGCAGCAGAGCATTACTACATGTTGTTTTATAGCACCTTGTTGTTCATCATCTCATTCTCTTGTTTAGTACACAAGGCGTTGCTTGAAATATACACGGTCCATGTACTCTCCTAGAGAATAAGCCAGACTCTCGGTGCAAGATACCCAGAAATACATTCTAAGCAACTTCTATGTGTTTGAGTATTTTTGGGGGGGAGGCTGTAGTGTACTTTTGTTTAGTGTCATAAAAAAACCAATATAATAAATAGCCCTATGAAGCACATCATGCCACCTACTATAAAAGATCATTTTCAAAGACTTTGCCCATTAGCTCACACACTGTCTTCCTTACATGGTTTTGGAACTGATGACATTTGCTAGATCTTTGGGACAATTGGTTCCTTTAATATTATGAATACTGTGAAAGTGTTCTATAGACTAGATTTCTTTTTTTCTTCTTACTCTCACTCCTGACCTTGCTATATGTTCCCACCTTTGTTTTCCTTTCATCTTTTATGTGTATTTTAAATTTATGCTACATTGGTGTATAGTATATGTCATGTGAGTCTGTGTGTAACATGTACGTGTGTATATAAAGTTGTGTATGTGTTTAACAGAGCCTTGTTTGTAAAAAGCTGCTTTAAATCCTTTCTAGAAGAAAGCAAATTCTAAACACATAAATAATAGGTTTCATTTTATTCTTACAACAACCACCCTATGAGAGAGATATAGTTATTCTCCCAATTTTAAAAATGAATAAACCTCAAAGCTGTAAAATTCCTTATCAAAATCACAGAACTAGTAACAGAGCTAATCTGAAACCCAATTTCTTTTTAGTTTTTAATTCAAAACCCTGTGCTTTTTCCTCCATACTAAATGCCAAGTGGAAGGAGAAAGATATAATAAAGGGGACAAGAGAAAGACACAATTTTCCCTGGGAAGAGTCACTTCCCATTTTTACTGTACAACAGAATGCTTAAATGAATGCAATTAAACTCCTCATCTGCTTGAGTAAAATATTCTAAAATCAGGCATCCTACAGGATCATCCTAAATAGGCAGATAAGCATTTGGAGGCCACTTGGATGATCAGTCTGTATTTAGTAGAACCCAACTCTACCAAGACATTCAAGAAATCTCCCTCAGTACTTGTTAACGAGTTGGTTTTGTAATCTCTGCCTTATACCCTACATTCAGAGGCTTGGAAATTGCATTTATGTATGTTGGAGTTGATTAGTTGACATGACCTCTTTCTTTTCAACAAATAAAACATGAAACTTCAATCTCCAAAGCTCTTTGTACATTTATTTTTAATGAGTGATGTTCCCGGATCAGACAATCAAATCACGAGGTTGCCCAGAGAAGTCTGGAATCCGAACAAGATGCCAAACAAAACCTGTGAGAAAAAAATAGCCCGAATGAATCGTTCTCTGGCTGTCAAGATAGGTTAAAGGTACTTGTTATCTTATGAAATATACTCATACATGAAGGATACCAACCGCATTTCTTATTTCCTCTTTACCTCTGTGGTTATGGGAATTTGTCACAGGGAAGGAGAGAAACTCAAAAAAATGTTTTCAGCCCTGTGATTTCTCAGCCCTTATTTTCAAGGCTCACAAATACCCATATGCCAGGTACCTAATTAGTGTTATAATCTAAGTTAGTAGGGCAAGCTATTCATTTATGACAAAATTACTGGTGGGGGGTAGTGGGTAGAATTTTAACTGCCACTCAGTCAAATAAAAGGGGCTCTGCTCCGATTGCCCTCTGGAAGAGGATTAAACCTAGACTCATATCCTGAGTTAGAAGGGGCCTTAACGGTCACCTAGTCCAAATGTTCTCAGAAACTTCCTCCAAATACTACCCTTGATTCTGTGTGAATACCTCCAGTGTCGGGAAACTTCCCACCTTCGAAAGCACCTCTTGCATTTTCAAGGTGTTCAAACTGCCCAAGGACTTCTAATCACAACACAGGTGGGTGAGTCTATTACCTAGAATTAAACACTTGGCACAGAGTACACTCTCTTATAATAAAACGCTCCAAAGGACCTTTCCATTACTCTTGTGAAATCACTGGAAATAAGCAAACACAGTCAAGTGTCTCCATTTGAAAGACAGCTAAAATGCCATTTGAACAGGTCATGTATTATAGGACAAGAGACTAATCTGAAGGAAGGATGGACATGTACTGGAACAGGTAAACTGATAACCAAGTTGTCTTTGGGGTTCTGGAGCCTCCATGCAAGGGAAGAGGGTAGCTAAGAAGTTCAGTAAGCAGTCCCTTACATTTCTGTATGGTTTTTAAAAGGAAATTGCTAGCACCACCCCTGGCAGATGTGACTTGTGGCCTCTGTTTGAACCACACCAACAACACGCATAACCTACCAGCAAACAAAAAACCAAAATATTGAAATTAATATGTTACCTAGATGCTTATCATTCTTCCTGTCTCTCAGCCTTTCCCATTATATTGTTTACCATTCTCTTGTTTTTACATATCCCTAGTTTTATTACATATATATATTTCTAAAAGATGTATTAGGAATTGGAGGTAACATATGTGTTTGTTCCCAAATATATTGTTTAGCTTTATTTTTTAATTTTATAATTTTAATTTTTAATTTTAGCTTTATAAATGGATATCACACTGTAATTAATATTCTACTTTTTTCACTAGATATTAAATTGCACACAGTCATCCACATTGCTGCATATAGTTCATTCATTGTCACTGCTATATAATATTCCACTGTGTACATATGCCTCACTTTATTCATTCTCCTGTCAATGGGCATTTGGGTTGTTTCCGGGATTTTTCTATTGCAAACAGTTCTTTTGTGTCTATTCTTGTACGTGTGCAAAAAGTTTACCTATAAGCAGAACTGCTGCATTGTAGAGTATGTGAATATTCAATTGTGCAAGGTAATGCCAAACTGCTTACCAAAGCAGTTATAACAATTTACACTCTTATCAACAATGCATAAGAAATTCTGTTGACCCACAAGCCCTCCAATACTCATATCACCAGAGTTCTTAATTTTTGCCAACCAGATGTGTACAAAATTACAGCTCATTGTGGACTTGACTTGCATCTCTCCATCTACTCACTGAAAAAATTAAACATCTTTTCATGTGTTTATTGGTCATGTATATTTTTTCTTACATAGAATGTTTGCTTGTGACTTTTGTCCATCTTCTTACTATTGGATTGTTTGTCCTTTCCTTAAGGATATGTGGGAACTCTTTATATATTCTTGATATTAATACTTTCTTAGCTGTATGTGTTGAAATCTTCCCCCAAATTGTAAGTATTCTTTGTATTTTCTTCATGGCATCTTTTGAAAAATGGAAGTTCTTATTTTTAATATAGTCATATGGATCTTTTCTTTCATATTTGTGGGTTTTTATGTCTTGTTTAAAACTCCTACCCTACCCCAAGGTGTGATGTCTGCTGTAGGGAGCCATCCAGATTCCCATCCAAAGACGAAAGACTCCAGGGGTGGTTGGAGTGTTGCCAGACACAGTTCTCAGTGGAAGAGGGCTTCCTCACCCAAGGTCCCCAAGGTCGTGCCCCTTCTGGGGTCCCTGGGCCCACTGATTGAAGTGGAGATTTCGCTGGACCTCAGACTAGCTCTGAAAGGGCAGCCCCTCTTCAGAACTCTCTGTAGAGTCAGTTGAGGCTTTGGCTGAGACAGCATCCCGGCATCGCTGCTCATCTCCCTTTGCTCAATCCTGCGTCCTCCCCTCCCCTTCCACAATGATTGATCCCAGGAACATGTCCTAATCACCTCCGACAGCTAATCTCCATCTCTGCCTCCCAGGAAGCCAACCTGCAGCAAGGAGTCAAAATCTCAACTCCTAGTTTTTACCCCTCCTCCCAAATCAGCCTGACCCATTGCTGGGCAATTGCACCAAGTTGAATTTTCTTATTCTGAAACACAACCAGCCCCCTAGTAACCCCTGCTCCTAGTTTCTGCATTTTGAAACCAAACAGATTAAATCTATTACCTCTTCCTTGTAACATCTCTTAAATTAGCAGAGGACAACTGTCATGTGCCCATGAAAGTGTCTTTTTTCCAAGCAAAAGAGCCCCAGTTCCTCCCGTTGTTCCACAAAAGACCCGGTTTCCAGACCTGTCTCCATCCTTGTTACCCTCTCCTGTTTGCCCGTGTCTCTATCATGCTTCCTTTACTACCTGAAGATCTTTTCTGATGAGTAAAGGATGTGATTTCTTTACTTGTTGATGTGTACCATATGTAATATCAGAAATCTGGGTCCAGCCAAGTCCTGATACTTACTTCACACATGACCTTCTTATAGAATGGATTTGGAGGATTGAGAAGTTGAGAGGATTGAGAAAGCAAATCACCCCAGGGCTGAAAAGGATCATGTCTGGTCATCTCCTGCATTCCACTTGCTGGCAATTCAATCTGCTAAAGCCAAGACAAAGAATTGCCTTTTCCATTGGTTCCATTTTGTTTCCAACTAAAATATTCACTGTTCCTCCTTCTCATTACCTCCAATTCCTAATGCATCTTTTAGAAAAATTCAGACTCAAAGGAAATAAAAAGGCACATCTAGATATTGCCCTGTTCAGTAGTGGCCCAAAGACGTACCTTTCCTTTTTCATTTTTTATTTTTAGGGACAGGGTCTCACTCTGTCACTCAGGCTAGAGTGCAGTGGTGTCATCAGAGCTCACCAGAACCTCAAACTCCTGGGTCCAAGTGATCTTCCTGCCTCAGCATCCTGAGCAGCTAGGACTAAAGGCATGTGCCACCACACCTGGCTAATTTTTTTAAATAATTTTTTGTAGAGACAGGGTCTTGCCATGTTGCCCAGAATGACCAAGAACTCCTGGCTTCAAGCAATCTTCCCACCTTGATGTAATACCTATTCTTTATGGATATCTTTTTGAAAAAGAACTAAAACATCATCCACATTTCCCAAATGGCATTGGAAAGATAACGGAGGCTTTAAAAGCTGGGAATATAGTACAGAGCATTGGAATCTACTGCAGGCAAAGTTGTCTTTGGTGTTTCCCACAATCTTGTCTACATTTTTTTTCCCACCTGGGAGTCTGTCTGCCTCCTGTCAGACAGACTCCTGTGTGCCTCAGGAGGCAGACTATAGATAAGTCTGTCATCTATATCCAGGGTCCCTTGGAGCTTCTGGAAGCTCTCCTACCTGCTTCCTCCAAATGTCTCAAGTTGTAAAAAGACTTCTTTATTCTCTTCTCTATATTTCTTTTTTTTTTCTTCCCAGAGTGTGGGAGTCACATTTATTTTCAAATGCACACTAACTCTTCACCAAGAGAGCCCCAATTTAGGGTCATACGACATTGAAATCAAACACAATTTTTTTTTTTTTTTGAGACAGAGTCTCACTCTGTTGCCTGGGCTAGAGTGCCGTGGAATCAGCCTAGCTCACAGCAACCTCAAACTCCTGGGCTCGAGCAATCCTTTTGCCTCAGCCTCCTGAGTAGCTGGGACTACAGGCATGTGCCACCACGCCTGGCTAATTTTTTCTATATATTTTTAGTTGGCCAATTAATTTCTTTCTATTTTTAGTAGAGGTGGGGTCTCACTCTTGCTCAGGCTGGTTTTGAACTCCTGACCTTGAGTGATCCTCCCGCCTCGGCCTTCCAGAGTGCTAGGATTACAGGCATGAGCCACCACACCAGGCCCAGACACAACATTTTTAAATAACCTATAATTCAAAAAGAAATCACTAGATAAATTATGAAATATTTTGAACAAAATGATAATGAAAGCACTATATATTCAAAATTTTAGGATGCCGCCAAACAAACTGAGGAGGTAAATATAGAGCTTGAGATGCTTTTAATAGAAACAGAAGAAAGTTCAAAAATCAGAAAATCCTACAGAGCTAAGGCTAAAAAAAGAGGAGAGATTAAAGTCAACATAAGTGGAAAGAAAGGAATAAGAAAAATAAAGGCAGGCACACGTTAAATAAACAAATAATGCAGAAAATAGTTAAAATCAATGTATTCGATAACTTAGAGAAAATACATGATTTTTTTGAAATATAATATACCAAACTGAAACACCAAGGCAAATAAAACCTGAATAGCCTTGTGTCCATTAAAGAAATTGAATTCATAATTAATAAATTCCCCTCAAGCAAAACTCCATTAGACTTCACTGGTGAATTCTGTCAAAAATTTAAGGTAGAAATAATCCTAATTTAACATAAACTCCTTCAGAAAATAGAAAATGAGTGAATATAGTACAACTCCAAGGTTCTCCATGCTGAAACCTAACAAAGAAATAACAACATCAAAAAGGAAGTGGAACTGAAAAAACAATAAAAGTCACAGAACAATATCCATCATGAGCATGTAAATATTCTTAAAATATTAGCAAATCACATCCATCTCAGCAACATATAAAAACACTTGTATGTTAACGTCTAGAGAAGTTTGTCCCATGTCTTTAATGATTTGAAGATCAATTAATGTAATTCACCATATTACCAAAATAAAGGAAAAAATTATATGATCATCTCAGCAGATGCAGAGAAATCATCGGCAAAATCCAAAAGCCATTCACAAAAAAGGCTTAGCATGCTAGGAAGGGGTAATGCTAATAGAACAAGTAGATCAAAATCATTAGGGAAAAAAACATTCTATAAAAAAGACATCTGTACTAGAATGTTTATAGCAGCACAATTCACAATTGCAAAGATGTGGAAACAACCCAAGTACCCATCAACACATGAGTAGATCTCTTGTCCAATTTTGCTGGTCGTTTATTGCTTTTATAAGTCTTTTTTGAAGAATGTTTCATTTTGTTTCTATTGTTGTCTGAAGTTTATTACGTTATTTTTCTCTCTTTATTTTTTATAAATTCTTTCCTATTTTAAATTATTTTTGATATTTTAATGGATCCTGGAGCTCCAGTGGTGCAACAGGTTAGCACACAGTAATTGCATCGTATTTTAATGGATCCTTATGTTGGATACTAAGTTCATAATTTCTTCTTTTCTAATATATACATTTGACACTATAATATTTTTATAAGTATAACTTTGGTTTTATTCCATAAGTTTTGATATCCTTATTAATCAGTTCAAATATATTTCTATTAATAATTTTCATTATGATTTTTGTCTTTGATATTTACCAAAAAATGTATTGTTGCCAAACATTTAGGACTCTTTTATTTACCTTTCTCATAGGCTTTTAGTATAATTATCCTGAAGTTTGAAAATTCACTTTGAAAGAGTACTTATTATGGAAGTGTGTTGAGTCTTGCTTCATGGACCAGCATCTGATCAATTCTAGTAACTGTTTCTTGTGCACTTGAAAAGAATGTTTATTTTGCATTTGTGTGTAGTGTTCCACATAAGTGAATTACATCAAGTGTATTCATGGTATTATTCAAAACTTTTAATTCTTTTTTTATATATACTTTTTTAAATTTCAGAATATTACAGGGGTACAGATGTTTAGGTTACATATACTGCCTTTGCCCTGCCCTAGTCAGAGCTACAAGCCTGTCCATCCTCCTGACTGTGCTCACCATGCCCATTGGGTGTGACTATATCCATCCCATCCTCCATATGTGCATATAAGTATTGATCAATTAGTACCAAGTTGATGGTGGATACCTTTGGTGCTTTTTTTTTTCATTCTTGGGATACTTCACTTGGTAGAATGGGCTCCAAGCTCTATCCAGGATGATACAGGAGGTGCTGGATCACCATTATTTTTTGTGGCTGAGTAGAACTCCATGGAATGCTTATACCGCATTTTATTGATCTTCTCTATATTTCTAAGCTCTCAAGCAGTTCTCAATTAGGAGTTATCAAAAAGCAAGCCAGGAAGCTAGTGCAAGTGGCTGTGCAAGTGACTTTCTACCTGGCCCTTGCCAGAGATATTTAATGTATAGATACATGTATCTTTTCCTCTGATTATGAGAAAAATATATGTCCCCTGGTGAAAACAGTGAAAAACACAAAAATCGTTACACACACATGCACTCACACACACACACACAGAGAGAAAAACCACATCACACTAAAATGATAATCATTGAACATTTTGATATGTATCCTTTCAATCTGTTCTCTGTGTAAATAAGTATATTTATTTTCTTTTTCTTTTTCAAAATTGGAATAATATTGTTTTACCACTTGCCATTGTCACTTAACAATTTGTCAGAAACATTTGTTCATATCATTAGGTACTCCGGAACAACATTTTAATGGCTACTTTGCATTCTATCACACAGATGCTCTATGATGTATTTTACCAATTCCTTATTGTAGACTTTGGTTGTTTTCCAAGTATATTATTTTAGATAATTCTGCAATAAACATCCTTTAGCTAAATCTTCACGTACATTCATATTTATTTCTTTAGAATAAATTCCTAGGAGTGAAATCGGGTAGTCACATTTTTAAGACCTTGGTTAAATATTTCCAAATAGTCCTACAATTTGCTCTGTGGCCAACAGCGTCTGAAAATGCCTAGTTCCCACATCCTCAATATCACTAGGTGTTACTGTAAAATATAAAATATCTTCTAATGTGATTGGAGATAAGGAGCAATTTCTCTTCATGATGTTTATATTATATCTCATGTATTTTCTTTACTTGCTGGTGAAGTTAATCTGTTTAATAAAAGATATTCATTAACCACTGGTATTTCATATTTTCGTGGCCTTCTCTTTTTTTGTCTTTTCTCCCTAATTTGTAAATTCTCTTTATGCATTAAGGGTAGACCTTTTGTCATCTATCTATATTGCAGCTTATCCTTTTTTTTTCAGACAGCCACAGAAGCTGTGACAGTTTATCCCATTTTTGAAGAGGCAATTGCCTAATCCTCTTCACCCAAATGACTCTCAATTGATGAAATTGGAAGCAGTGTAAAAAAAAAATACAAAATTTTTCATAAAACAGAAAGGAGAAGGGGATGCTTCCCAAAGCTGCACAAGGTCCCCATGCAGGTGATATGGCCGAGTAGAGGAGGGAAGATTTTCCCCACGAGCATGTTGAGTGACAAAGCATAGCAAAGCCACGCGCTCCAGGGATGCCGTGAAGTGAAAGTTGCCAATTTCCTTGACAGGCCTGGTAATGACTCTAGCCACCATTGTCAGTGTGACAAAAGCCTCAGGGCTTTCCTGTCTCCCAAGAATCAGCTTCATATCAATTAGTATGTTTAGTGTGTCACCAGGGACAAGAGGAAGAAACAGTACTTCCTCCTGAGATAAACAGTTCCATTTAAAGCTCATTAATAAAACCAGCTCAGAAAGTTGTAATCATGATTTAAGCAACAAAGACACACTTCCGGGTCAATGCTTTTGGGAGCCAATTCATTTTTGTTGCTTGCTAAGAACTTTATTGGGGGGATTTAAGACACATTTAAAATCTTTGTCTCAGCAAGACTTTAGAGCTCCTTCAGACTCCCAGAGGGCCAGTATTAACTTTCCCATGTTTAATGTTTATTTCCAATAAGAGAGAAATAAATACATCATACACTGTAAATGCGTACTCTGGGGATCAGTGAAGACCAGCAACTGGAAAGGGGAGGGAGGTCCCCAGGAACCGGATGTGAATAGTTGTCTTGAATCTGGAAGAGTCAAAGAACTTAGGCAATCCCCCATGTTACTGTTTTTAGGTTCTTATAAGTAAATATTTTCGTATTCTTGAACTCTGCTGCTCAACTTTGGTACATCCTTTGAATAAGGATTTCAATAACATGAACTTCAACCTAGCACCTCCTCCCCTTCTCTACCACCCAACTTCAAATCAAGAGCTGGGAGGCCAACTAATTTCACATGTATGGCAAATCCTGATACCAGTGAAGTCATGTCATTTTAAAATTAGTTGCTAAATCTAAGGTAGTAAGAGAAACTGTGTGGGGAAGTCTTTTATTTTCATACCCTTATCCTTTCATACTGGTCAGTATAATTAGTGCTGGGTGCTCTAACAAAGAATCCCCAGAGCAAAATGGTTTTATAAGACACAGGTTTATAGTCCTCTTACATCACAGTTCAATGCAGGTCAGGCAGCTCTTCTTGGAGGCTCTCCTCCAAACAATGACTCAGGTATCCAAGTTCCCTGTATCTTGGGGTGCTGCCATCTGAAACATGGCAGGCAGCTCCCATGGAAGGGAGAGAGAATGCAGAGGCAGTGGGAGATGACACAGGTGGTTTTATAGCCATTGTCTAAAACCCAGTAGCATGGCCCCAACCAAACTGTAAAGGAAGCTGGGAAACTGTATATATTCCTCTACACTCAGGAAGAAGAAAAGGAAGTGAGATTTGGAGACCACGTAGCATTGTCTCTACTGCATCTTGATTAGTTTTTTAGCCATATGATAGTATAACAAACTAAAAGTCCCTTTTAGCCTCTCTCTTTCTACACTTCTCATTCTTATCAGGATACAGGAAATGTCCATATTACTATTCCTTTCTTTAAGACTTTTCTGGAATGAATTGAAAGAGTTGTAAGCACACACTATGAACAGAGTCACCTTTTGAGGAATACACGTATTGCGAATACTTGTTTATGTCTCAGTTGTTCTCGGCATTTTAGGGAGGCAGAGCCAACCACTTATGACCCCAACCACATCAGATTATACCAGGGGTCTGTGCATAAGGGAGAGATGGGACATGAGGCAGCTCAGACACCTCAGCTGGCTGGTGCATACAATTCAAATAGAGATGACTCCTACTAAATTGCTCCAACACAGCCACATCTAATGCTCTTTTGTGAATCAAAAGTGTGAAAGGAAGAAAGAGGGATAAGGCCTTCAGCTCCAGGTTGTTATCCTGAGATACCCTGATAAATTTCCCTATTGCTGCACAGGGAAAACTGGCATCCTTGGTAAAAACGTGCCGTAAGATAAACCCCATTTTTATAGGTTGTCTCAGCCTATCATTTAGTTCATAAGAAATCTTTGGGGAAGTTCCACACTGGGCCTGAGAGTTTCATGGTGTACCAGTGGGAGACTAATGAAACCATGGCTCTTGCAAGGTGGGTCAAGGAAGGATGTGGGCAGGCAGGGGTTCCTAGCAATGCTGAAATCCTATCAGGTTCCGCCAAACCTAAGGAATAGGAAATGTTCCTTAATTAAGTCTAGGTTCTGCTCCCTAGGAATAAGCCCCAAGTCCATTGTTCTTCATGGCTCTTGACTCTGCTCTCTGGAAGACCCTCCTTTTTCGATATCTTCCTTGGCTACATAAAAATTGCCCCTGTAGAATATGCCCTTGTAGAGGGGTGACCAATTGTCCGAATTTTCCCAAGACTGAGAGTTTTCCTGGATTGCAGGGCTAAAACCAGGAAAGTCCCATGAAAACTTGGATGAGGTGATCACCCTATTACCTTCGTGGCCACTGGGTAGCTTTCTTAGCCTGCTTCCTGCTTGTAGAAATTTGGAGGACCAAACGATCTCTTCACATTGGTAGCAGTCAAATCTCTTTTAAGTCAACCTAGGGTGCTTTGGGAAAGGTAGCTCTCTCAGAAACTTTGTTGACTTTTTGTATTTGATTCTAGACAACTCTGTGTGACAATAAGTCATATCCACAATTTGTTTTGAGATATTCAATATACTTATTAATAGTTACTTTGATATATCAAGTTTCTAATAGATCAGGCCCACTGTCTTACTGGGGGGAAAAATCTATAGCTACTTCTTTAATCCTCCCAATGATCTTTTAAAAGCCTGATTCAGTCTTTCTGCAGAGGCTGAGTT
The DNA here is from genome assembly GCA_963574885.1 of Lepilemur ruficaudatus. Classification (NCBI taxonomy): domain Eukaryota; kingdom Metazoa; phylum Chordata; class Mammalia; order Primates; family Lepilemuridae; genus Lepilemur; species Lepilemur ruficaudatus. Next base: position 40,761 of record CAUYRT010033043.1, read on the forward strand.
TTAGCAGGATTTTGAACTCAAAGAACTTCTCAATTTTCTCTTTTCCTGGTTGGAAATGAACAACAATTTAATTTTCCAGTCCCGAAATTTTCAAAATTTCTGGCTTCTCTGTATTTCCTCTCTATTATGCTTTCAAATCAACCAGTTCTTTTCTGAGCCCATCTCTTGCCTTTAATACTTTATTACATACACCTTGTAACAGCCAGCTATTGATAAACACTATTATCATTCTGCCTCAAAACCTCCTTACTCCTCTCACCATTTCATTAGGTGTGGTTTTTGCCTCCCAGATTTTGACAGGTGACAATTTTACCAAATGTTTTGCTGCCATACAACAGGAGTCACCATTTTTCCAACCTCTGTTATTATTTCCTTGCTACTTGCTCTCTGATCCCAAAGCCACTGCCATATATTAATATTTTAGGCAAAATCCTACTTCCAGTACTGACTTCCAAATTGGAAAGGTTTTTACTGTGATAATTATGCATATCAAATAATTCCAAGATCTCAGTGGATAAAATAATAAACATTCAATTTCATACTCTCATATCTGTAGGTAATCTGCAGTTCAGCTGATATCAGCTAGACTTAACTAGGCTAGGGTGAACACTAAAGGATTAGGGTCAGTTCTCCCTCATTTCTGCATTCATCTTTGATCTCAACAAAACTAAGCTAAGAAAGTCACCAAACCCTGCCAACATTCCTGTTGACATTCAAGGTGAGGGGTCATCTAGATATAGACACTGACTGATAACTCTATTCAGCTAGCACATTAACTGCCACGTGAGTTGTATTTAACTCAACCTACTTGTGAGCCCAGGAGCTCGTGAAGCATGTGTAACTCACATGCCTCTACCTTGGGAGCCATGTGCACTATTTTTCAAGTTGCATGTAACTCATGCACAGAAAACAATAAAAAAATAACAAATTTTTCATTAAATTAAAGAAAAAATCATTTTGAAGTTTTTATTCTATTTTTATAATAAAACACCATGGCTCCAAGGGAAAAAAAAAATTTTTTTCTAGTGTGGCAGTCAATGTGCTAGACTGAGTCATCTTATTAGAAGACTACAAACAATTTCATCTCTTATACTGGGGGAAAAAAAGTTATTCATTTCACATCACACTTTATTTTTATTATTGCAAAAACTATTA
>CAUYRT010033044.1:0-12587 GCA_963574885.1 Lepilemur ruficaudatus
ACTCAATGAATTGCATGAGAATCAGCTATGGAAGTAAATATTAATTAATTATGTCCTGTTGCAAAAGTTCCTACATACTTGCAAAAGTTCTTGCATACTTTTGTATGCAAAAGTTCCTACAGCAAACTCTGAGTCACAGGTGGCTATGTCTGTGTAGAGAAGGGGGTTTGGGGGTGTAAGGATGATAAGTAGGAACAGAGGAATTGATAATAGTATAAATACGTGACTCAACCAAATTTAATATCTCTAATTTTAGACAGAAATTTTGTTGAAAGGACTATAGTAGAAATTTGAACTAGGAATTCTGTTACATAATAATCAAGAAATACATTTAGATATTTATAGAATTTGGGTACTTTTATATTTTCCTTAAAAGGTATTATATGTTTTAATTCTTATTTTATTTCTTTAATGCTATGTGCTTTAATAAGGTTTATTTTCCATCAGTGTAACAATAGGACTTCATGATTATAAATCTCTGTGAGATTGAGCCTGAAGCTATAGCCTGGAACTCCAGACCTTGATGCATCTTTGTTAGATATGTTATTACTTTACTGACATCTAGTGACCATGTAGCTTAATTGCAGGAATATTTTTTAGCGTGGTAAATGAAATGCATTGAAGGTATACCTTCAAATCATGTGATAATAGCTGCAATTGTTTTTTTTTTTCATTTCCCTATTCTTCTATTTATCACTTTCTTTGCCTTCTTTTATATTGTGTTCCTCTATCCCATTTTTCTTTATCTCAGATACAGCATATGATTATAGTCAATAGGATATAACCTATGTACCCAAGGTACCCAATACATTTCTAAAGGAAATAGAGAAGTTACTGAGTCTGCCAGAGACCTACAGCCAGGATTTCAGAGCTTCCCAAACTTGTGTAGTAAGAGGTATACCAGAACTTTCATTCATTCATTTGTCTAACATTTACACAGGTGCCACTATGTGTCAGGAACGAAGTTAGGCACTGATATAATTTGGATGTTTGTCCCCTCCAAATCTCATGTTGAAATTTGATCTCCAACGTTGGAGGTGGGAGGTGTTTAGGTCATGGGGGTAGATCCTTCATGAATGGCTTGATGCCCTCTGCTAGGTAATGAGTGAGTTCTCACTCTATTAGTTCATAGGAGAGCTTGTTGTTTAAAAGACCCTGTCACCCCCTCTTCTTTCTCATGCCCTTTCTCATTGTATGATACACCTGATTCCCCTTCACCTTCTGCCATGAGTGGAAGCAGTCTAAGGCCCCCATCAGAAGTAGATGCAGTGGTGTGCTTCTTGTACAGCCTACAGAACCATGAACCAAATAAACTTCTTTTCTTTATAAATTACCCAGACTTAGGTATTCTTTTATAGCAACGCAAAACAGACTAAGTTAGGTGCTAAGAATTCTGAGACAAAAACTACAGTCCTTGCCCTCAAGAACTTCATTATCTTACAGGGAATAGCAGAAATAATTTCAATATAGTAAAACAGAGGCAAGCGTAGGTCACTATGGAGCATCCCAGGTGGTCAGATCCTACCGTTGCAGACATCTTTACTCCTTTCCAGCTGAGTAGGGAGTTCTCAGGAACAGCTCACAGGGACGCATCCTCAACATGTCTCCTGCCTCCCATTTTTGTACTCATTCTAAGGATTAAAACAAATAATGTATGTAAAGTGCTTAGGTTAGTACCTTGAACTTGGAAAGCACTAGAAATGTTACCTACTTCCATCCCTTCATTCTTCTACTTATTAGGCACTATGATAGGAGCTGAGGATACTAAAATGAAAAGACAGCCCTTGACTTTAAGGGGCTTATGAGACTAGTGAAGGAAGTAGATATGCAAATAAACAATTCGATGTAACATGGTCACTGTGAGATTAGAGAATGAAGAGTAGGAAAGTGAGGACTGTGTGGTCTGGTGGAACCATGTACAGCAAGCCTCCAAACTGAACTGCCAAATATAAGCTAGATTTGACCAGGGTACCAAAAAGAAGGGCACAGTACAAGCAAAAACTCGGGGGTCAAGGAACACACGACCTATTCAGGGGGCTTCAAGTAACTCAGGATTACTGACACATAAAGTGCAAGAAGAGAGGGCTTGGGATGGGGCTGGACAGACAACAAGAGCCACATCAGGAAAGGCCTTGCAGGCCATACTAAAGAAATCAAAATTTATTATATAATAGGCCAGGGGCGATTCAGGCTGGCGGCCTAAGGACTTCATGGCTAAGAGATATTTTGTTTGGTTTACACAGAGTTTTTAAAAGCAACGTACCTAGACAGGTCACAGTGCTGCAAGTGCATACTGTTTTACCAACGACCCATGCGTGAGTTGTACCTGCCTGTCCCTACAGGTGTCTGTGTTTGCAAGCCCAGTTCAACCTGATAGATGACAGAAAACCGTTGAAGAGTTTTGAGCAGGGGAACAACATGATTATATTTGTATCTCCCTGGTGGTAAAACGGTACATGAGATGGAGAAATTAAGAATGAAAGACAGAGACAAGTAAGAGACTGTTAAAATAATCCAGAGCCTGAATGAGGGCATCAGCAGAGAGGACAGGTGTAAGACTGACTTGAGATTTAGGAGAATTTGTAGGGCTTGGCAAGTGAGCGTCTGGTTTTTGTTTGTTTTGTGTTTTGGTGGTGGTAGGCAGGGCACAAGAGAGAAGCATCTAAAACGACTCTCAGGTTCTTAGTTTGGGCAGCTGAGTAGATGGTAGATGGAGGTCCTATTCCTCGAGAGGAGTCCAACAGGATGTGAGGGCAGGTTAGGGAGCAAGATCCCGTGTTAGGTCCGGACAAGCAGCGTTTGAAGATCTTGTTGGATAGTCTGTGAAGGATGTTAGTTGGGGTAGATCACAGATGAGTAAGAGCTGTGGAGTTGAAAGTGGAATTGAGAAGGTTCTCACACACCAAGTCTAAATCTCTACGACTCACAGGGGAAGGCCCTTCAAGTGTGGAGTCAGGATAAGAGTGCACTAGCTCTCCCCTGGCTGACCCAAAGAGTTATAAGAAGAACAATAGAGGTAACAATAGTAACATGATACAACAGTTGTCTTTTATAGAATAATTCTATGTGTGAAGGCCTGGGTTGTTTCTTTTAGTCCTCATAACAACCTTATATAATAGGTGTGCTTGTTGTCCCCCATTTCACAGATGTGAAAACTGAGATTTGGAGAAGTGAAACAGCTGGCCTGGGTCACAGAGTGGTAAGGGTGGAGCTAGAACCTAACTCTGTCTCCAGAGGTTCCTGCGGGTTACCACTGCATTATTCTGGCAGCTTCTGCAGGCGAGGCAAGCTGAAGGGCACCAGGAAGGTTGACCTCTCAATAAAATATTCACCCCTTCCCTCAGTCTACACACATGCCTGACATTTTTAACTTTATTAATAGAAATGTGTTTCTTAGAGTCTTAAGGTGTAGGAGGGAAAGATTCTCGAACCCACTATTCAGTCTAAGTACCTGTGGAAGGTGAAGACCTGGTTTGAATACACAGAGTTTCTCAGCTTGATTGAACTTTAGAATCATCTGGGGGTACTTTTTTAGAAAAAAACTACCAAGGTGCTAATTGCTCTAGGGTGCACACACTGTACTTTTTTAAAACAATGATTCAGGTTTGCATCCAAATTTGTAGTGAAATGCAAATTCTTGATGAAAGGCAAATCATAACCTCTGGCAATCTGTGCTTTCTCAAGCCGTCTAATCAAATTCTGGTTGGCACTTTAGTGGGGTTAATGAGCACCATGGAACAGAAAAATAGGTACAGGGAGAGGACACTCAGGCACTGGGGGGTTGGGGGCTTGGGGGAAGAAGATGCTGGAAGGAAAGCCTGGCCGGAAGATAAACTTCTGTACAAATAGAGAAGCCTGATTTGTCAGTCCCCACATGTGGGCTTGCCAACCGTGTCCGTTCACTCCAGGGGACCTTGGGCAGAGCTGGTTCTGCTTCTCCCGGTGGTCTTACGGACGGGAGACAGAAGTCCGCTGGAGGAAAAGGCCAGAGCCTCTGTCCTCCCTGAAGCAGAGCCACTGAGAAAGGTGAAGCTCCACAGTCACTCTCAGCCACCAGCCTTCCTGGGAGTCACGAGTCTAAGAGCCGGGGAGACTCAATGTGGAGGTGGGAGAATGGGCAAACCAGCACCAAGCGGGAACTGCATGGAACGGGACCCATCAGTGGGGAGAATAACCAGAATTTATTTTTTCATACTTTTTTGGGGGAGAGGAAACAGAGACACCACTTGCTGGGAAAGTTATGTGATGGAAGGATGCCCCCTCCCCATCCCCAGAGAGCTAAATGGAACCATATTGGGCCCTCCCCACGCCACTCAGGGGAGATGCTTTTCAAGGGAGTGAAATGTTTTATTGAAGAAACTCCAAGGAGGGAGGAAAGAAGCCTAAGAGAGAGGCGGCCTGACAGGTCGACAGATGGAAACAGCCCCTTTCATGCATGTGGCTGAAAGCTGAAAGTCAGTTCCTCTGAAGGTAGAGCGGTAGTTTACAGATCCGCAATGCCTTTCATCTGCGACCCACAGCTTTGGACTGATGGGAACTGGGGAAGTTCACAGCCATCCCGGGAGAAGCAGAAATGGGGGCCCACGTTCCCAGTCTACTTAGCTGATAGCAAACGGAATGGAGCCCCCGGAGTTTGCAAATGCGGACGTTCTATTCAACATTGCCGTGTCTGTAAACAAGGATAAAAGGGACCTCTTTCACTGGGTGGTTGTGAAGATTAAGTAAAACTGTGTATGGGAATTGCCCGGCATGTAATAGGTACTCAACAAATGTCTCCTCCATGTTCCTCTTCCCTAGAAATTCTCCACAGCTGTATGGTCAACATACCGTCCGCTAGTCATTCTCCTCCTTAGGTTGGTTTTCTCAAGTAAAAATACAAAAAGGAAAAAAAAATCAACACTCTCTTCTCCTGGATGAAGAAACTACAAATGCAAGGTCCCAATTCCATCCAAGGAATATTGTTAACTAGTAATAACTGCGCTTCGGATAAACTTCCCAAGTTGTGATGGTGCCACTCCACAAGAATATTAACAAATAACTGGCAAGCGTCTCTCTGCATTTCACAGTTCACACAGCGTAAGGCCCACTGCAATGATCATGATCTGCACTTTTACAGGTCTTATCTCACCCGATGAGTTAATGATCAATTGCAAATTTATTAAACATTTTGAGTCATACTGTGAGGTACGGATGGGCTGCCTAAGTGAATCACAATCATTCCTGGTAGAGGACTTCTGGGGGCCATGGCCTCAGTAATGTGGCCCTTTCCCAAGCAGCTCTACAGTGATTTTGTCTAAAACAAAAACCTGGGTAAATATCCACATCAAGGAAATGCTTCTATTAAAATGTTCTCCAGACCCCTGTGGATTGCCAAATGCAGTCTCAGTCTTTCCCTTGTGGTCCCCGAGGCTGTGTTTGCCACTCTGCAGCTCCTTACAGACTCCTTGGCTGGGGTGACACTATTGGCTCCTCATTCTCACCTCTGTTAATGTCACTTCAAGGTCTCATACATGGGCCCCTCTCCTCCTTCACTGTTTGCTTAGAGAAGGTGTTTCCCTGGTTTAGTCCTTGAACACTCTCTTTTCCCTCGCCCTGTGGGCTTTGCCTCATCTGAGTCCACACTTTCTCTCCTGGCTTCGATCACCCCCCACATGCTGACGGCAGGTAGCAGGGACAGTAACGCTCTCCACAAGCGACACTCGCACCTCGACATGTCTCAGTCCTTGCAGTCAGGTGGGGCCGTGAAACCAATTCTGCCCAGGAAGTGTGAGCAGACTTGGTGTGTGTCACACAAAAGGCCCAGGGGTGATTCTCTGGTCTCACGCTTCTCTTGCCCAGGTGACTGGTGCTGAAATTGTAAGATGGTGCAACCTCGGTCTCCAAGTGATGATGTGGAACAGACGCCCTCAACAACACTTATCTGACATGTAGTCTAAGTGAGAAACACACTTTTTTTTCATCTTAAGCCACTGAGATTTGGGGGTTATTTGTTACTACAGCATAACCTGTCTTGTCCTGACTTTCAAGTCTAGAACCTCACGTAATATCAACATAAAGTAGTTAGTAGATTATTTTTTAACAGAACAAATAAGAATCTCTAGCCCTGACTGCTTTGCCAGAGTTTCACGTTTATTGTTCCCACTTGCTGCTAGGCAAATCCCCTTCCCAGAACCGCTCCTATTCCAGTGCTCCTCACCTCTATTAGTAGCACCAGCATGGATGGACCCAGCCACCTCCTGCTGCTACGCACACCACCCCTCTCCAGCAAATCACAAACTGTTTCTAAAAATACCTCCTGGATATCCCTTCAGCTTCCTCATCACTCTATAATGACTTGCCTGGAGTAGTGGAATGAGTCTTGACCATTCCCCTGGTCTCTTGCACTGCCCTCCACCCATCACACCCACCCTCCCCACTCTGGTCAGAGGAGAACATCTAAGTCAGCGGTCCCCAACCTTCATGGCACTAGGGACCATTTTCATGGAAGACAATTTTTTCATAAATGGGGGTGGGGGTGGGAGATGGTTTCGGGATGATTCCAATGCATTACGTTTATTGTGCACTTTATTTCTGTTATCATTACCTTGTAATATATAGTAATATAATTATACAACTCACCATAGGTTGGGGACCCCTGATCTAAAAAACTGACCAGGTTCAAAACCATTTATGGCTCTCTGTCACCTACAAAAGAAAGCCTGAGCTTCTTGGCTTGTCACAGAGGCTTCCTGGCCTTCCTTGGACCCCACTTGCCCCTCGAGCCCCTCCCTTGCCTCTCCCACACGGCCCTCTGCATCGTGATGCTGCCTGCTTACTGCGGCTCACCCACATGTGCAGTTCCATGACTAGATCATATTAGTTCTCTAAGATTCACCTGGACACTGTCTCTGCCAGGCCTTCCCCTCCCTCTGCATTTGCACAGCACCATGTTTATATTCCCATCAGGTGCTATGGTGCCACTTTAGTTCACTGTTGTGAGGGTGAGCATGGTCTACATGACAGGGAAAGATGGACACCAAGGGCTTTCTCTGACTCTCTTAGGATATGTTTCACTTGGAGATTGTTTGATTCTGTGTCCCTGTCCAGTGCCCCTCCTTGGGTTTCATTATAATCTAGCTGGAGAGTACTCAACATATAGCCTTTCTCTCTCTCTCCCTCCTTCCCTCTCTTCCTTCCTCCCTTCCTTCCTTTCTTCCTTCTTTCCTTTCGTTTTTCCTTTCCTTTTTTCCTCTCTCTTTTCTTGCCTCCTTGTTCCTTCTGGCTCCGGGGTCAGAATGACTGAGATCAAATCCAAGCTACACCACTATTTACCTGTGTGACAAGTTTCTTAACTTCTCTGGGCCTTATTTTCTTCATTTGAAAAATGGGGACAGTCACAGTCCTCATAGAGATATTTATCTCACTAGATTGTTGCAAGGATTAAATAATGTGTACATATAAAATATTTATAACAGTGCCCCATATAAGGTAAACATTGAAATAAATATTTGCCATTATTACTTTCTTTGATCTAGTCAATAAATAATGAAATAGGAATCAACATTTAATAGCAATTCCTAACCCTGGAATGTAAGTTAAGCTGGCTGGTGTTTTGGATTTGGGCCCGACCCCCATTCCCTTGCCCAAATCCTCCTGTCTAGGGTGCTGCAACCCACATTCCATACCAGAGTTTCAGTCATTTCACTTAAGACTGGTTCCCCCCTAAAGCACAAATACCACATAAAGTTTTATCAATCATTTATAATGCCCTCATTGAAGTCATCCCAGACAACTCCAGCTGGAAATAATAATAACTCATATTTGTATGGCACTTTACAATTTACAAAGCACTCTCACATACTCTTGTGATCCTGAGAGCAGCGCTGCGTGTTAGGAGAAGCAGGCATGATTATGATTATGGAGAAGAGGACACCGAGACTCGCAGTCTAGGAGCCCAAGTTCCCACAGACAGCAGGCCATGGAGCCGGGGCTCCTTCTCAAGTTTGCCAAGTCTTGTGGTTCCTGGGCCCAATTTCTTCCTGCTCTCCATGCTTACATAACCTCTGAAATTCTCAGCAGCAGAACAGGACTTAGAAATCTAGGAACCTGAGACAGAGTTGTAGAGGCAGGCACCCCATGCCTTTGTATTAATTATTTTAGAGATTTGGAGAGTATCAGGGTAAAATGGGACTTAAAAGATTATCTGTTCAAGAGCCCAAGCTTGGAATCAGATTTACTGGATTCATATCCAGCTCTGTTACTTGCTGATTAATCTTGAGAAAGGCATTTAACTTCTGTGCACTTTATCACCTATAAAACAGGGCTGATAGTATTCGTTACACAGAGTTTTTGGGAAAGCAGATGAGATGATTCATTTATAGCACTTAATGAATGTTAGCCATCAGCACTAACATTATTAAGCAATTATTATAATCTGTGATAGTGAAGAAACCTGATGAAGCTCCCTTTTCTGCAAGAAGTCTCTAAATGAAGATGGAAGGGCACTGAACAGCCAGCGGAGGGAAATATGAATATCTACAGTGAGTAGATGGCAGGAGAACTGAAGAGAGACTTGAAAATGATGTCCAAGGCTTGCCCTGCTGAGGTCATCCAAGGAGACGCAAGGGGTGAAAGAGGGTACACACAGGGCAGGCTTTGAATTCTTCTCCCAGGCTATGAAACTTGGCAAGAGCCCTTCACATCTGGCTGGTTGATCATTGCCTGACAGGTTGTATTAATCAAAGTTCTCCATAGAAATAGAACCAGCAGGATGTGTGTGTGTGTGTGTGTGTGTGTGTGTGTGTATGTAAAGATATTTATTGTAAGTAATTGGCTTCTTCCTGCAACTATGGAGGCTGAGAAGTCCCCAGATCTGCAGTCAGCAATCTGGGACCCAGGAGAGCCAATGGTGTCAGTCCACTCTGACGGCCAGGAGGCTGGAGATCCACAAAGATCCTGTTTGAGTCCAAAGGCAGGAAAAGACTGAAGTCCCAGCTCAAGCCCTCAGGCAGGAGCAGATCCCCCTCACTCACATGATGGTCAGCCATTTTGTTTTATTGAGGCCTTCAGCTGACTGGATGAGGGCCACCCACATCAGGAAGGATGATCTGCTTTACTCAATCTACCAATTCAGGTGGACTCATGGGGTTTTTTGGTCAATAGTTACTATTCAACACACAGCAGTGGATGAGGACACAACAGAATATGAACTGAATTACAGATGTCACCTGTGCCACATAATGCTGTCCTCATGCCTTGAACAGGGAAACATGGAAAGCTCCTAGGACAGGGCTGACCAGCACAAACCAGGTATGCAACAAATGTCATTTTCTTTTACCCACCATGAACAGGGGAGGCATATTTTTTAGCAAGCCACACCTGGTAAGATTATTTACAAATTCATTGCCCTTTAAACATTTAGAGGACGTGGGAAATAGGCGGGGAAACCAAGACCCAGTGAGCCATGGTAACGTAGCTTGGAAGAGCAAAGACTAGAACCCAGGCTCCTGAATCCCTATCTGGGACCTCTTATTAATACAATTTGCTGTGTGCTGCATCATCTACTGGGTAAGTAGGAAGATGATTCAGTCATTCAACAAATGTTTTAGGTCATTAAATGTGAAATGACCGATTTCAAATCAAAAATGTAGTTTATTATATCTCAAACAAGAAGCAATACAATTAATCAAACTATGCGCCTAAACTGTCAACACAGTTTTGCCATCTTAATGGTAGCTTGTTTATGCCAGCAGTGAAGAAGCCTGGAGAGTGAGTGGCAGTGAAATCAAGAAAGGCGTTTTCCACAACTTGTTGAAAGAATGGACTATTTTTCCTTGCAAGAAGTGGTCCTAAGCCTGCAAGAAGCGGTCGTCAGTTGGTGCAAGGTCTGGTGAATACAGTGGATGACAGAGAGTTTCCAAGTCCAGCTTCTGTAGTTTGAGCAGCATTGTTTGTGCGACATGTGGTCCAGCATTGTCTTGCAAGAGGATTGGCCTGTCTCTATTGACCAATCTTGGTGCTTAATTGCAAGCATCCTCATCATTTCATCCAACTGGTTGCAGTAGACATCTGCTGTAATTAACTGACCAGGTTTCATGGAGCTGTAGTGGAGAATACCAGCGTTGGATCACCAAACAGACACTATTAGCTTTTTTTGATGAATATTCAGTTTTGGACTGTGTTGGCACTTCACCTTTATGCCACCATTGTGCCGAATGCTTGCAATTATCAAAAAGAATCCATTTTTCAACACACATAACAGTGCAGTGTAGAAATGGCTCACCTTTTTGTTGTGACAGCAAAGAAAGGCAAGCTTCGAGACAATTTCTTTTCTGACACTCCTTTAATTCATGCAGAAACCACCTGTACAGCTTCTTTACCTTGTCAATTTGTTTCAAATGGTCCAGTATTCTTGAAATAGTAACATCAAACCTTGCTGCTAATTCCCATATACGTTGAGATGGATTCGCTTCCACTACAGCTTTCAGCTCATCATTATCCATCTTGGTCTCAGGTCACCCACATGGCTCATTTTCAAGACTAAAATCACCAGAACAGAACTTCTCAAACCATCAATGTACTGTGCTTTCATTAGCTACATCCTTCCCAAACATTTCATTGATATTTCGAACTGTCTGCACTGCATTGGTTCCACAATAGAACTTACATTCAAAAATAACTCGAATTTTGGACTTATCCATGGTTTCACAAAAATTGCCTTAAAAAAAATTTGAAAGATAATCACAAGCCAAAATGTACACTTAAAAGACTGAGGAGGTACCTTCACAATAAAAATGAAACAAGAAGTGTCAAAGTGAAATGTCAGAGATATCAACTGTCAAATTTAGCACTTAAGGCAATCAGATATTTCATACTTAATAACCTAATATTTGTGGCTAGCACTGAAATAGCCACTGTGGGGACCGCAAATACTTATAATCTAGTTGGATTGGCAAATGTTAAACAACAGCATTTAAATCAGAATTAAATTGGTAGAACAATTAGTATGAGGCCATCTAAAAAATATGTGGGAAAAGAAATGGCTCCATTAATTAAGTAATTTAAGGGTTGACAAACATTTTCTTGAGGTCCTAATAGTGTGGTGAATTGTACCAGGCTTCAGAAATACATGGTCAGTACCCTTAAGGGTCTTAAGTTTAGATGGGATAATATATATGTAAATAAATAATTGCAACAAACCATTTTTTAAAAATCCACAAGTAAGGTATTTACAAGGACTGTGTAAGCACAGATGACTATAAGAACACTAAGGAGATTATTTCTAAGTGTTTTGGGGGAGTGAAGTTCAGGGAAGTGACATTAGAACTGGGTTCTGAAGTATAAACAGGAGTGTGATAGCGGGTAGTGGAAGAAGCCACCTTCAGGAACAGAAGGGCTTCTTCCAGGAAGAAAAGGCTTTACAAAGATCTAGACAATAAAACATGGCTAGTTATCTAGGGAGCTGGAATTCGGTTGTGTAGCTGGAGCTTGGGCTGTGAGTTACATTGTCAGGCAGCGTCAGGATAGGCAGGTCAGGCCAGATCACAGGGACCTTGACTACTGAACCCTGGAGTCTGGATTTCATTGTGTGGAAAATAAGAAATTTGCACAATTTTTTTTTCTTTCTGTGGGAATTTTCTACTATTTCTACAATAAACATAGATTACTATGATCATCAGAGGAAGCATGCCATTTTCAAAGAAAGCACGATCACCCTGGTGTCAGTGTGGAAGGCAGAAACACAAGATCAGGACTAGAAACAGGAAGCCAAGTGTCACAGTGTCTCTGCCTCAGGTGCAAATTGTGGAGAAAATGCACCAAGATTGGAGATGGAGGGAAGTGAAGGTATCTGAGAGAACGAGAAGGGGAGAGACAGGGGAGTCAGGGACTGAGTGGATATTGGTTAGAGAGCAAGGGGTCTAGCACGACTCCCAGAGGGCGTTTGCATGAAACTCAAGATAGCCACCTTTTATGGTTTCTATATTCTTACACAGGCTGAGAATGCTCTTAGGACAGAGACTTCTGTGTTCCAGGGGCCTCTCAGCCTGTCTCATGCAGAGCCCTGCTCCTCTCTGGCTCTCTTTCCTATGGCGGGCTTGAAGGCTGGGGAAAACTGGGATATGACGAGTTCTGGTTAGAGTTGTCAGATAGAACACAGGACACCCAATTAAATTTGGATTTTTGAAAAAATAATCATAATTTTTAATATAACTATGTCCCAAGCAATATTTGGGATATACTTATACAAAAAAAAAGGTTTGTGTGAAATTCAAACTTAAGTGAGTATCCTGTATTTTCACTTGGTAAATCCAGCAGCCCTAGCTCTGGGGGGAGGGGGTGTGTGTATGTGTTCAGTAGACAGCAGGATCAGAGAGTTGGGGGGAAGTAATGGGATATACAACAGATTAAAATGACGTGGAGGACCCTTCATTCTCACAGAAGGTGGGAAAGGCACTAGAGACAAAACAAAGAGAGCCACACCGAAAGAGGCAGTAGAGCAGAGAATCCTTCCTGAGATCTCCAGCTCCCCATCATGGAATCCTCTGACTAGTGACAATCTAACCATCGGCTTCCTGTGTAACTTGCTTATGGACAGAGAATGCGCTGAT
>CAUYRT010033048.1:0-11868 GCA_963574885.1 Lepilemur ruficaudatus
TAACCCCTTGTCAGATGGATAGTTTGCAAATATTTTCTTCCTTTCTGTAGGTTGTCTCTTCATTTTGTTAATCGTTTCCTTTGCTGTTAAGAAGGCTTAAAAGGCTTGATATAATTCCAGTTGTCTAATTTTGCTTTTTCTGCCTGTGCTTTTGAGTCTTGCCTAGATCAATGTCTTGTAGTGTTTCCCCAATGTTTTCCTGTAGTAGTTTCATAGTTTCAGGTCTAACATTTAAGTTCTTTGGATTATTTTAAGTTAGTATATATTCCTTGATACAAATAATATCAAAGAGCCAGATTTCTTTTCTGCTTTTATATACACATTTGTGACCTTGAAAACCCTCTTTTTATCTCTGTGCCTCTTACACATTCAGGGCATCTTTTCATATCTTAGAATAATTTCATCCTGTATGTGATTAGTCAGGTGAGTTCTTAAGACACAGTTTTTATCACTTTGTTTTCCTTCCCAGAAATCTTCAATGCTTTTCAATTGCTTACAGGAGTGAGCTCAAACTCCTTATCCTTGCATTTACGGAATCATCTAATCATGTCTCAGCTTCCCTTTCCTGCCTTATCTCACAGTATGCTCTTAAAAAGTCCTACTCAGGTTAAATTGATCTTCCTGGTGTTTCTCAAGCACATTTCGTTTTTTTCTTATCAAAAACTTTTAACATGTTTTCTGCCTGTATTTTTTCATACTTGCTTCATTTTTTCTCATTATCCCTGAATGTCATCAAAATTTTCATCATTTTGCCAGGTGGGGCTCAAGAAACCCTTCCTTTATAAAACCCTTTCTGGCCCTGAGCCTGAAACACTGGTTCTCAATATAACTCTTGCCTATACCACTCCTGGACATATTTTATTTGTCGACTGGCATGATTGTTTTCTTCTTATAATTGCTATTTGTCTTTGTATATTTTCATGCCAAATCTCCAAAACAAGAGATCAGGCACATGTCTTACACTTCTCCTTATATCCTTCAGTATATAAAATACCCCATGTTTAATAGAACTCAATTAAATGCATGATCTTCTCCATACAGTTAAATTCTAAAGCTGGAAGGAGACTTGGAAGTCTGGTAGGCTGATGAGTTGAGCAGTTGCTTACCGGAGTCTGAACTAAAGGGGACTTCAGACCTGTGAGCCTAGCTGTGTACTCTAAATAACAGATTTTGACTAAGCGATTTTATTAGTACATATCATTGAGATTGATTTATGAAGAAAGATGTATAGCATGGATGAACAGTTTGAAGCAAAAGTAAACCTGAGACATGGCTAAAATTAACCCCTGGAGAAATCTTTCCACAGTCTGTTGGTCTTGAAAACTCAGTTTCTGATTAAGATTAATGTCCCGGTTTTGATATTAGGTTAGAACCCAGGCTTGGCCAGTCACGATTTTCACTTATTACATGCAATAGCACCTCATCCCAGCAGGGGGCGCTGCGTCTCTGCAGAATATTCTCCGTGACTCAAGAGCCTTTCCCGTCTTCACCTGCTTTGCTCCTGCAAAGGCCTGACCCAGAAAAGCAACTTGAATTTTTTTACTTTAGTGGAACTACGAATTGCTTACATTTGCTTCATATTCTTTGATTGACAAGCATTTCCAAAAGTGCCAGGTTTTTTTTTTTCTGCTTTCATTTGAACATTTCTGACCTTGGAATGCGGCTCCTCTTTAAAATCCCTGAGCCCTGCTCACAATGGGGTATCATCTCCAGCTGAGACTGAGAGGACAGGGGTAGGCATCTAGCCCCACCCCTCCTTCCTACACCTGAGGATCTTGTAAGCTCAGCTTCCTTATCAAGGTCATTCAGAGAGTCAAAGGCAGAGCTGGGGGTCAAACTCCTATCAGTGGCCGTCACTGCCCCATTCTGCCTTGGGCTTTACCTTGCCACGTGAATCAGGTATGCTGCACCATTAACTGTAATGTGACAAGAGCCAACAGTGGTCTCAATCCAAGAAGCTGCTCTCCTGAAACAGGAGAGCTTTGTTAACACCATTTTCTGTGTGTGTGTTGTGTGTGTCTGTCTGTGTCGAGCAGGGATTTGTGGAATTATCTTTGTCTCATTCTTCTTTATAGCATCTGGCCTGGGTTAAACCCTCAACAAGTATTTGTTGAATGAATGAAGAATGGAAGGAAATGAAGAAAGGAAGGAAGGAAAGAAGGCAGGGAGAGTGTTATGGGCTGATTTGTGAATTTGTCCCTGCCAAATTCATATGTTGAAGTCTGAGCCCACAGTATCTCAGATTGTGACCTCTAAAAGAGTGATTAAATCAAAATAAGGTCACTGCAGTGGGCCCTGATCCCATCTGACTGGCGTCCCAATAAGAAGAGGAGACTAGGATACAAGGACAGACACTGGTTTTCACAGAGGGGAGACCAGTGAAGAGGCAGCAAGAGGGTGGCTGTCTGCAAGCCGAGGAGAGAGGCCTCAGAGGAAATGAGCCCTGCTGGCACCTTGATCTTGGACTTTCAGCCTCTGGCGCTGTGAGAAAATAAATTTCTTTTGTTCAAACCACTAAGCCTGTAGTATTTTGTTATGGTAACCTAAGCAAACTAATGTGGGAGGGAAGAAAGAAAGAAAATAGGAACAGAAGGGAAGGAAGGAAAGGAAGAAAGGAGGGGAAAGAAGGGGGAAAAAGAAGAAAGAGAGAAAGGGAGGATGGCAGGGAAAGAGGGAGGGAAAGAGGAGCCCAGTGACTTGTAGCAACTCCTAATAACTGGTGACATCTGGCAGATCTTGAGATGATTCAACTTGGCTTAGAGCACTCTTACAAATAAGATGTAGAAAACTTTCTGGCCAACTGGATTATTTTATTAGCTCTTATTTCATTATATTTTGACTGAAGCAATAAATTAAAAAGTAAATTCAGTGTCTCATATATCAGGGTGAGGATAAATCTTCACCTGCCACTTGGGGCAGATCTGGCAGCAGCGTGATGCTCCCTGCATGGAAACTGCCCATTCAGGAGGGCAGATGGAACATGGAAGTTTTTGGGAACAAGTCCATATTCACAGTCAGAAAAATTCCAGGAAATCCAAACACGGGATTTTATTAGATTCATGTCTAGAATGAGAATTATTGCTCTAAGTGGAAGCAGGGCGTGAGAAGCTATGGCCCCAGACAGGAAGTACAGCCTCTCTTATTTCTGACTCGAACATGAATTATTGGATTTTCTTTCTTATGATTGTTCTGATTCTCGGGGCAAAGCCTAAATGCCCTGAGTTTTATTTCTGTAATTTTGTTTCAGATTCAGTCCCTCCATGGGGCAATATCTTGTGCCGTGGATCTGATCTGTCCTAATCAGCTGTCACGACTCACCTGTTCTATGTCCCATTTCCTCAGGACCTTGAGAAGTGGTGAAATATATTGATCTGATGTGATAATTCTTATCTTAGAGAACTTATTTGATTTTTAACACAGGCCTCCTGGAAACATAGTGCTTTAGCTCAGGAGTTAAATCCATCCACCAGAGGAGATTTCTGGCATTTTGTCACGCTGTGAGGGAAGTGCGTTTGATCACTTCTGCACTCCATTTGGTTGCCTGCCAGTTATACCACGTGGGCAGCCATATGGTCTTGCAAATGAATGAAGAGTTTGTGTAAGAAAATCATTCCTTTAGCAATTGTGATTGAGGACCTACTAGGTGCCAGGCACTGTGTTGTCAGGGGCTGATGCACAAAGACTGAGTGAAAATAGGTCTTTAGGGAAGAGATGGACTTTTCACGGCAGAGTGCTGAGTGCTGCGATAGGGCGGCAGTGGGTAGGGAAAGAAGAGGTTGGATTTCAGGTTCTTAAACAGCTAGACTGAGGCAAATGGCTAATGGAGTGGGAGAGGAAAGAATCAAAGTTGCCTCCTAGTTTTATTTTAGATACCAGATGGGTATAATGAAGGGTTGCTACAGGGGGAACCATAGTCACACAAAAGTAAGTCTGTGTGTGCAGGCGTGTTGTGTATGTCTGTGTGAGAAAATATGAATGTGTTGGGGGTTGGGGACGGTAAGTTTTCAGTTTAGAGGACTAATGACTTTAAGCCTAAAGAAAGGCAAGTCTCAGGAGACCTCATTGGTACTGACCACGAATACAGTACCTATCACACTCTTTAACATTGCCATAAAATTTCAATTGTTAAAAGTTCAGGCTTGGTTTTCTGTATAAGGTCAAACATGTACAGTTTTTGCATTTCAAGCTCTTAGGACTAAGAAAAACTGTATGGATAAAAACCACAAGTACAATTGAGCGCATTTAATTTGAATTTCATGTAATTTTCACTTGTCATGAAACCTTCTTTCGATTTTTTTTCAACCATTCAAAAATGGAAAAATTCATTTTGGGGTTTGGACTGTGCAAAAACAGGCAGCGGGCCAAATCTAGCCGGTGGATTCTAGTTTGTTGACCTTTGGTCTAAGACCATGATTAGAAGTACAGATTTTTCCTAAGAACAATAGGAATTTGTTGAGGATTTTAAGGAGGTTTGGGGTGGGGGCTGGAGGGTGGGGTGGAGTTTGTGACATCATCTCATTCAAGATGAATGAATTTGAAAAATTATTTATAAAATTCTTTTATAAAATGACTTTGAAGACTGTATGGAAAGGGCATGTGGGGCGCTATGCATGAAAACAGAGTGGCACTGTAGGAGTTTGGGGCAGTGGTCCAGCCACGGGCCAACGTGGTCTGGGGTGGTGGTGCATCCCCGAGCAGAGGGAACTAACTAGGGCTCAGATCTCTCCGTGTTCCATGCCCTGCGCTGTCTCCTTCTACACATCTCCTCTTTAGTTGAAGCCAAGTGCAAATCTCCACATTCTCTCACGCATTCCTATTTCCAGCTTTAAAGATGCCTGAAATTCTTGCCATTCTATCCCGTATTTCAGTAATAGCCTTGTCCCCAGAAAGCTCCTGTTACCTGGGAGATCGATATGCTCACAAACTGAAATGATCAAATTATTTGTCATCTATAATTTGTCAGGTAATTTGGCTGTAATACTTGAAAGTAGAAAGAAAGCATGGCCTGAAAGAAAGAGACCAAAGAATGATACATTTTGAGCAGGTAAAGAGAGGGAAGGCCACAGCAAAAATGTCCTCCCTTTAGGAAGCTATGGCGTGGGTTGCACAGGAGAAAAAAAATTGACTGTTATGGGCTGACTTCTGTTCCCCCCAATTCATATGTTGAAGTCTGAACCCCTAGAACCTGCGAAAGTAACTGTATTTTGAGATTGGGTCTTTAAAAAGGTGACTAAGTCTACCAAAGATTCCAGGTTAAAAAAAAAAAAAAAGAAAGAAGTGATTAAGTTAAAATTAGGTCATTGAAGTAGGGCCCTAATCCAGTATGACTGGTGTCCTTGTAAGAAGAGGGGATTAGAACACAGGTATGCACAGCGGGGAGATCGTGTGAAGACACATGGAGAGGGACCTGTCTACCAGCCAAGCAGGGAGACTATAGGAAAAGCCACTACCGTGATCTTGGACTTCTGGCCTCCAGAACTCTGAGGAAGTGTATCTCTGTTACTTAAGCCACCCGGTCTGTAGTCCTGTGGCTAACACAGCCACAGTCCTGGCTGTGTTATGGCAGCCATGGCCAACTAGCACACTAACCAAAGACATGAGAGGCTGCTTGTTACGTAGAGATTCTCCAAGCCAGAGTTGATTGCTCTTATAACTTTACTGAAGGCCAGGGCATTGTAACAAAACTGTAACAAGTTTTATGCCCTTAAAATGCATTTTCTCTGTGCCTGTAGGGGGAAAGTGGAAGCTGGAGTACTTCTTTAGGATGAGCTATGGAGCACCAAACTAAAGAAAGCATCCTTAACACACTCAAGCTAAGTGATTCAGAACTGTCTGCCATAATTGTCCATTTGTCAGGCTCTGCAAAATTGGAACGACACTGTGGTTCTGTGTCAAAAGAAAGGTATGTCTGAGCTTCATTTTGCCTGTTCAGGATGATTCCAGAGTCCATTTACACCATTCTTCTGTATTTTTCAACTCTGTATGGTTTTTCTAATAAAATATGAAAAATGCTTTGCAATTTGAATTCTGCTTGAAATGAAAGCCACAGCCAGCTAACCTCCAAATCCTTTCTTTCTCTCTCACAGTCCTCTTTTTCATCAGAACTAAAAAAAACACTTCAATTTGTTTTTTCAAGACATGTGAGTGCATGGCTAAATGATTCAATTCCCTACTTGTTCCTGAGGCTACACAGAGGTAGAAGAAGATGAATGTACAATGAAGGCAAGGAAAAGAGTATGAGCCTGGGTGGGTGATTCTCCTTTGCCTCAGTCCCCCAGCGCCATCTTGCACCCTGCTGTGCCCTACTCTGCATCAGGGAGCTGAACTCAACGGACTGCAGCACCTGGGCTTTTGCCCTCTGCTTTCGGCTTGGTTTGGCCAATGGGAAGCACTGGAAGAGGAGGGAGGGAGGTATATAGAGAGGTCTGGCCATTTATCTGCCCCTGTCCCTGCATGCCGTGCCACAGTTCTGGAAGATTCTCTCCCTGTGGCTGGAGCTCCTCTTGGTTGGTTCCAAGAACAGCATCCTTTACCTTTGCCCCTGCAAGTGCAGGGGTAGTGATGGCTCCTGTCTCCTCTGTCACTTGTACCTGGATGCTTTGGCATTCCTTGTTGTTTCCCTCCTTTCTGCCCCCAGTGCTGCAAATAATCTTTTCATTAAACTGTTCTCAGTTAAAGCTTTGAGTATGCCAATGTTGGGATCCTGGCCAGTACACAGTCACGGCTCAGAGGACATTCGCTTTCTTATACTAGACCGTGAACACAGTTAACTTGGATTCTAGTGCACTTTGGCATCATTTCTCCTTCCACATACTTTATGGAGAGGGAATGGAGAATTGTGTTCTCATCACAATCTCTAAGTGAATTCTTGTACCTTTAAAATCATTCATGCTTATGCACTCCGTGGTTTTCACCAGGCATACTCAAAGTAGGACAGGAAGGACTGTGGATAAAGTTCCCTATGTGAAGCAATGACAGATGTATCTATCCAATGGTGTGCAGGTCAATGTTTAAAAATCAGCTCTGGTGGGGGTGGGAGGACGGGAAGCCCCGGTATGTGACATTTGCCATTTACTGTGGTGTAAATTTTTTTGCCATCCTGCTTTTAAACCGCAAATGCAACATCATTAAACATAAATTGGGAATAGATGCTACCCAACCATCAGCTCTTGCAAGCTGATACAAGCTGGCTCCAGCAGCCCACTGTTTATACCCAGCTTTAAGACAGATTGGGATGAACATATTTATGGTACAGTGGGAATTTAATAGGTTAAAACATTACAGTAAAGTAGTGTGTCGGGAAAGTCATTGTGGGAGTATTAGTTAGTCAGCAGGTGAACATAAATAGGAAGCACAGGTGTGTTTGTGTTCTCAGTGGCGAGCCCAACTGCTGCTCAGTCATTCCAGGTTGCAAATGCAAAGCGAAGGCATCCTCGTGATCCTAGCATCCTGGCACATTGTCGCAGTTTCTGAACTATTGAATGTGTTGCCTTAGTATTTGCAGATAAAATTTCAGTTACAGCTTAAGGCTTATTTTCTCCTTTCTCAAATTAGTTTATGTCTAATTAGCAACATGAGGTGGGGGTGAAAAAATTATCTAAAAATGGTAGAACACCCAACATGATTTCATTGAAGTTCTCTGAGTATGTTCTTGAAATATGACCAAAATCATATGACCAAATCTTGGGATCTAGAACTCAGGAGATAGCCCCTAGTGCTTGAAAGAACAGTTTGAAGAGAGCAAAACCTAGGAGTAAGAAACTGCAGGCATTGAAGTTGTAATACTTATAACCTGGGCCATGATGAAAATGTAAATAGGTTCCGAAAATAGTTAGAGAAATTCTGGGATTAAAAAAAGTACCATAAGTAATTTTGGAAAACTAGTTAAATTTTAAATTAATACCAAACTTCTTAAAGTGGAGTAAGTACCACCCATGACCCCTGACATCTTATATCTTTAAATGAAACTGTCAAAAATCCAACAGCGGCGACATAGACCGTTCAGAATCTCTTCCAATATTTTTTAAGTTGCTTGCAAATTGCATTTCTGTGACCACATGTTCCCTTAGAAGCATTAGTGGAACTTGGTGGTGTACCAGAGTGGGGTGTCAGGAGCAGTCAAGCCTCTGTGCAACAATACAAACATGCTTTGTCTATGGAGAATTTAAAAACAATAATAAAACTGACTACAAGCCAGTCTGCTTTTTATCATCACCGTGAGCTAGCAATTCTAAACATGATATGTCCATGATAAAATACTCCGTGAAGAAAATCTGTTGGTGGTTTAAGTTCTGAACAATTTTTATGATTACTACTAAGTTTTAATCATATATATATGTGCTTCAAATTCACATATATTTATTACTTGTCCTTTAATAAACATGACGTATTCTACATGGTAGTTAATTCAGAAAATCCCCAACTATCCAGTGGGCCTCCAGCATGTGTGGCTTTAGCTACAAATGCTTGTTCCTAGAGTATGTTTATAACAGTGTGGAATTTAAGCTCGCTTCTCACAAAGTCTGTGTCTCCAGGCCCTCGGGTACCACATACGCCCGAATTTAAATAGATTTGAAATGAACAAGACTGCATAGAGACTGTAAAGATGAAGAAACAGAACTTGAGTTATGTCTACTTTTCATTTTTTGTGACCATTTTTCTTTTATTTGTGTTTAGATTAAAAACAGTGAAGCAGTGCTAGCTGCAGGGTGTAATATTGTTGTTTGGTTAGTACAAATCTAATTCCTACATGATATAGGTTTCTGAATTTGATTCATTCTTTAAAATAGAAGTGCATTCTTCTTTTAAATTGTTGATTAGTTTAAAACTACAAAAAAAATCAAGAAAACATTATAACAGTTATATGATTTAAAAGTCACCTGAATTTTAATTTTTGGAAATATTTTGGCTTTATTAAAATCACTTCTTATTAATTTTTACTGGCATGGTTACAGATACAAAGTTCCATAAAAGAAAAGTTTAACTGCATTGATTTTCCGTCTATTATTATTTATTTCATTTTATGTGTTTACCAAAAGTAATTTTGTCTTGTGGGGATGGGGTGAAAAATGCTATGTTGTGAGTACGTGAGCTAGGTAAGAACTTTAGGTAAATATTGTAAGTACTATAATAGTTATTTGCAGGATCTAAGATTAATGCCTTTATATAATCACTCCCTAGTGTGCCTGCTGTGTAACTGTAGTGTTTTATGTATTCTTAAAACAATATTATTCATAGTAAGCATTAAGAGCCTACTCCAAAGGATGCCGGGTGTAATAGACTCAGTGACACAAAAATAGAAATGATATCTGTTCACGGGGGGCCTGTGGAGGAAGAAATGAGTGTCCATCCAAGTTACCTCTCCCTCACACAGGGGTCACTGCGGGCTCAGAGACTGAGCTGAGTGAAAATTGCAAACGCAGTGCTAAATAGTCAGAGGCCAAGAGGGAAAGAAGCATAGAGAAACGTCCTTCTAGGCTGAGCAGCACACATGCAGGCACATGCAGGTGAGCACACGTGCACACACACACACATTTTGGTAAGATGGCATCTTTTCTTCCTTTGGCAGTATTGTCACCCAATGTGAACTCTGTCCATCTGTAATTCTCATGTGAGTGATGGGAGGAAAGAGATTGCCTCATCACTGAAAATACTGATCACAACCCACCCTACGGTTTTCTACAAGATCTATTACCTGGAGCTGGCATTCATCCTTGGCATCTCGTAGCAGTAACCAATAAAATAAAAATGTTGCTATTATATTTTAAATTGTCTGCTTAATCTCCTATCTTATATTTTTTAATGAACATCACTTTTTATGTCCTAGGTGAAGACAGGCAACCGTGCAACTGTGTTGTTACTAGGAAAAAAGCTAGCTGTGCTCAAAAGCAGTTTTTGTAACAAATAAAATAATAGCATATTCCGAAAGGTTGATAGTTGGGACTTAGTTTGAAAAATTTTATTTGTCCTTTCTTTTGAAGAGCATGTGTTACAAGGGCAATAGGTTGAACTCCCAACACTGGTGGAAGCAGGTTCTCTGAGTTCCTAACTTAATGTGCTTTAATTTAATCACATATGGAATCTGTATAATTTCTTTATAAACATTAAATCTATCAGAGGTTGGCAGTATCTCTTGGATGACGGAGCTTAAAAAATTAACTCCTTGAGGTTTCAGATTATTTTTTAAAGCATGGGGTGGCAGTTGAGAGAGCATTTCTCACAAGTTTCAGGGAGTATAATCTCTATTACCTCACTTTCTTTCCCCAAGTAATCTTTGAATGTGAATTTAGAAGTTCGGAACTAAATTAAGCAATTAAAAAAAAAGAGGTATATTATAGACCAGGGCTTGCATGAAAGATATATCTATTTTCCAAGCCAAACTACTTGATCACAGGTGTATTTGTCTCATCGCTCTGATCAAATATGCCTTTCTGCCTTCAAGTTAGCTACTTCCTTATATCCCTTACGGCTACTAATGATAATGGGATAGAAAATTGCTCAGGTATTGGAACAACCCATTACACCGATTTAGGTAAGACTGATAATTAATCTGAATGTTTAAAGAAGCATTCACTCCACAGGTTGGTGTTTGGGATAGGACAATAAACTTGGGAAATCAACTTGGTTTTTCTCTTCTTCTTCATGTGACTGTACCCCAACTGGGTGGGAGATTTGGGGAAGTTATCAGAACTGTACTTGGGAACAAAGACAGCAAGTTCTTAATCTTCCAAGCTTAGAGGCTACAGGTCCAAGTGCAATACAGAAAGAATTCCAAAGTATTCTGTCTACTTCCAGAGATGTTTCTGTTCCCCTGTGTCTTCTTCCACCAGGAGAATTGCCTCCTAAGCTGGGGTGGGGAGTGAGAAGAGAGTTTGGAAATGAAAGGGTAGGATAGGAATTGACATATTACGGAATGCTTTTTAAAATTTGAGCATCTGAAAAACAAGCAGACCTGTGCCTTCCTTCCTGGTTAAAGCTAAGCACTGCAGGCTTTGTGGGGAACCCCCTCCACCTCACCTGTGCCCTATGCAGTGGCTGCCATATATACAGCTGGCAACAAGGGAGACCCAAGGTTCCTGGAGTCCTAGGGTGGGTGGGATGACATTTGGAAATTTCTGGGGCACTTGGGAAGCTCCATAGAAGGGAGTGGGAGCACAGTTCAAAGCCAAGTTTCTGATCCATGTGTACTGAAGTTTGCATAACAAGTGACTGATGAAACTGTGATTAATCTGATCAAGCAGCCAGTCCCGTCTTCTGATTCATTCTCCAGGGTTCGTACAGTACATGGGAACTTTCAGTGTCTCTGAGAGAATTAACCAACACAAATGATAGAGAAAGCTGTCAGGAAAATGGAATACGTTTATTTTTGGCATGTCATGATCCCTCACTGGGCACGTAGTGTCAGGAGATTGCTGCTTATTTATCACAGATACATCACTGTTCTCTGGGGACCTGGTGGAAAGTTCATGGTGTTTCTAGGCTACTACCCTACAATGTTGCCGTGGGCAAGAAATGGCAAGCTTGAAACTGTCCTTTTCAAGTGTGTAAGGGCAAAACCTAAAATATTCTATGTGCTTTGTAGTTTTAATAATCTGCAATGAGAAATATTTCTGTATTTGTGATTTTTTTTCCTCATTGGTTTTTTTTTTTTTTTTTTTTTTTGAAACAGAGTCTCAGTCTGTTGCCCAGGCTAGAGTGAGTGCCGTGGCATCAGCCTAGCTCACAGCAACCTCAAACTCCTGGGCTCAAGCAATCCTCTGCCTCAGCCTCCCAAGTGGCTGGGACTACAGGCATGCGCCACCATGCCCGGCTAATTTTTTCTATATATTTTTAGTTGGCCAATTAATTTCTTTCTATTTTTAGTAGAGA
>CAUYRT010033050.1:0-38024 GCA_963574885.1 Lepilemur ruficaudatus
TTCCATGATGGAATTCTTATTCAAAAATAACATGAATTTTTGACTTACCCATGATTTCACAAAAGGTGCTCTAAAAAAATTTGAGAGATAATCACAGGCCAGAAGGTGCATTTGAAAGAATGAGGATATCCCTTCACAAAAAAAAAACAAAAGAGGTGTCAAAGTGAAATGTCAGAGATATCAACCATCAAACTTAGTACTTATGGAAATTGGGTATTCCATACTTTGTAACTTAATAGATGATCATTTTTAGGTACACTGATTTTGGAAACCTCTCTAATGTTCTATTGAGTTTGCCTGTGCTAGTGCAATGCAAACATTACACTCTCCTGGTTAATTTATTTCATAATGGATCTTATCTTGTAGTGTGTTTTCCACTTCCATACTTCTTTTTCAAATTCCCATAGCAATTTTTACCCTTTGAATTCTGAATAAATTTTAACCTGAGTTTTCAGCTCCCTTCCAAACCTTCACAAATGTACAAATACACAGCCACACACCCCCACACACGCATACATCTGCATAGTGCTGAGGTTGCGATTGGAATTGTATTAAAT
The DNA here is from genome assembly GCA_963574885.1 of Lepilemur ruficaudatus. NCBI lineage: Eukaryota > Metazoa > Chordata > Mammalia > Primates > Lepilemuridae > Lepilemur > Lepilemur ruficaudatus. The sequence goes on from CAUYRT010033050.1 coordinate 558, forward strand.
ACACATGGATTACTTCAGATAAAATTAGCAATTTTACATCATTCAGTTTTTCAACGTATGAATATTGGATGTTGAAGTTTTTAGTTCTTTCTGTGTTTTACTTAGCAATGATTTATAATTTATAATGTAGATATTTCCATGTGATTTTAATTTTGTTGTGTCATCCATAAGCACCACATAACTTTGTTAATTTTTAAATTAATTTTGATTCATGTTTACTTGTAACATTATGTATGTTTATTTTATTATTTATATATGTTTATTTTTAGAGATGAGGTCTGCCTCTGTCCCCCAGGCAGGAGTACATGGCACAATCGGAGCTCACTGCAGCTTCAAACTCCTGGGCTCAAGCAATCTTCTGACCTCAGCCTCCCAAAAGCTGGGACTACAGGGACACACCACCACACTCTGACTGATTTTTTTTCTTTTAATAGAGAGGAGGTCTTCCTAAGTCACCAAGGCTGTTCTCCAACTCTTGGGCTCAAGTGATCCTCCCACCTTGGCCACCCAAAGTGCTGGGATTACAGTCATGAGCCACCATGCTTGGCCTAAATTATATATGTTTCTTTACTTTCCTTATATTGGATCCTTCCTGATCCCTCTCTGCCTTTCATTAGATTACATTTAATTCTTCCTTTTTATTTTCTTTATTTGTAAGCTGTAGATATATTTACTACTTCAGTGTTTTAGTACGTCTCTTTAACGTTTTGAAGTTACAGTATATTTTCTAACAAAATCTAAAGTTATTAAGCATTGGTACCCTTATTTTGACCAGAATTAAAAAAAAATTGAACACCTCTTCAAATTGTTATTCTCTTTTAGATTTTATAGTATACCTATTTAACACAAAATATATGAATACAATAACAATATAGTAAATAGTTAAATAAATTTTATGATACCTTTTATAAATTTCTACGTCCCCTTGTTCTTTTTACTCCCAAGCTATTGTCTCTTTCAGTTGACTGCATAATAAAGTATGTTACATAACACAATTTTAACTTAGAGTAGTGAGTGGTAATCTCTTTCAGCCATCATGTTTTAAAGTTTACTCATCTGTCTTCATTCACGTATGATAGTTCGGCTATATATAGTTCTCGTTGACACTTATTTTCCCTTAGGACATATATGGTATCACTCCAGTGTAGTAGGGAATTTATTTTCCAATGAGAAAATTCCATACTTTCTAATTGCTCATTTGAAGGTAATCTGCACTATGCCTACCACCACAGAGCTTTTAAGTTTATCTCTTTAACTTTCTTGATCCTCAATTATATGGTAGTATATCTTGGTTTTAATGTATGCATTAATCTTACTCTGTACTTGAAGTTAAAATTTTATTTGCAAACCAATATTTTTTCTCAATTTAAGGAAGTTTTCAAAAATGATATTTTCCAATATTACTTTCTATTTTACTTACCATTCTCTTTTTTTTCTGATATACTTCTTAGAATAGTCAACCTCTCCATATTGTACTCATATCCTTTAATGCTCTTTTATAATTTTCTCTTTCTTTGCAATGCTACGGGTTCTTTCTTTAGCCTTATATATAATTTACTTCATGTTCTTTCTTCAACTGAATCCAATTTAAAGTCCATTCCATCTGTTGCATATTTCATTTTAACATTTTTAAAAATTTCCAACTGCTAACTATTTCTAACTCTTTGAATGCTCCAAGTGTACTTATTTTAAAGTCCTTATCAAAGTGTTTTATAAACTTAATTATAGCTGGTCTGCATTTATGTTCAAATGTATTATCATTATTTCTTACTATTTGATATTCATAAATTTGGGTATTTCAGTTTACAATCATTTTGCTTGCAATTCTCCCTTCCCCCTTCCCCTCTCCCTCTCCCTCTATTTTTACTCCTCTGTGTCTGTTGGTTTTACATTGATCTCCATCCAGGCCTCTCAGTTTTTAGTCTAGATTCAAATCACATAATGCCCATTTGGATTTATAGCTCTCCAGCTGTTTTGGGGAAAGGACAAAAACAATCATGGAGCCAAAGGTGTGGCTGAGTTACTTATCATGAGATACATATGTGTTTCCACCTCTCTAAACCGGCAACTATTACTTTATTTCCTGGATTTGTTTGGCCTCTGTTTATAATCTGTGAAGGGGGAGGGAATTATAGTCTCTGCCTTTCATGGAGCCTTCACAGTCCCCTGTGCCTTGCAAGAACCTATGTCATGGCTTTTACTGCCTGTATATTTGGAACCAGCAACTCATATGTCCATGTCATCAGTAAGGTATATTATTTTGTGTTTATTTTATTTTTATTTATAGTGTATTTTAAAGCAAGCCATGTGTTTTTTTATTTTAAAATTTTATTTATTATTGCTATATATTGGAGTAATTGACTCCTGAAAAAATGTGTAGGAGATGGTTTCATTTTTGAGAAATTGAGATAAATTCAAAACTGAAGTTGAAAATAATCTAGAGTTGAGTATTTGCATAGTGGATACCTTGGAAATGCAAAGATGTAAAGATTTTTTTCCCTTTTATTTGTTTCTATATGACTAATTGGCCTGAGAATTTCACTACTTGCAGTTGAAAAATTATTTTAAGAACATTAAAATTAAAGATTTTTTTTCATTATTTCTGCCAGTCTTCCTTTTAATTGCTTTTCTTTTACCCTTCACTTATTTTCAACAACTTATCTGCATGTATTGAAATTTGTTTTTTCTTAAAAAGTTTAAAATACAAAACTTCTATTTAACACATAAAGTTTAAATAATTTATAACAGTTTTAATTGAAAAGTAAATCACTTCGTTTCATTTCCTCAATCTATTATACATAGCTCCATATAGCATCTCTAAACAAACCTATCACAACCAATTCTACAGAGTAGATTTTGGCATTTTGCAAATTGTTTAGTCTCAAATATAGCTAACTGATCTCTAAAACATTATGCTCCTTTACATTTCTTGCAATAGATTTACACCGAAGTAAATCCTCAGTAGACAAATTATATTTATGAATTCTGTGATTGAGATTCAAGTGACGGACTCATCAATAAACATTTTAAAAACTGTCTGACACAATGGCGCATGTGTGTAATCCCAACACTTTTAAAGGGTGAGGAGGGAGGATTGTTTGGGGCCAAGAGTTTGGGACCGCCTGGGCCACGTAGTGAAACTTTGTCTCTGCTAAAATATATATATATATATATTAAAAAAATAGTCAGGCTTAGTGTTGTGTGTCTGTAGTCCCAGCTACTTGGGAGGCTGAGGTGGGAGAGTCACTTGAGCCCAGAGGTTCAAGGCTACAGTGAGCTATGATTGTGCCACTGCATTCCAGACTGAGTGACAGAGAGAAAGATAGATAGATAGATTGATAGATACACATACACACACATGTAATTTTTTTAAACTTTGCTTCAAATGTGAGCTTATACATCCTAGTTGTATATTCCAACACAAAGAAATAATGATTTAACAATCTATTTATTAATCTAATTTATCTTTGCCATGCAAATAAGAGAAAACTTAGAAATTCAAATTGTTAAACTACTAGATTCATTTAATGCTTTGGTAAACACACTGCCAGTGCCAATGTTGTTTTCAACCTGTAGAAATATCACCAAATACTTTTGCTCTTCTCTCTCAAAATATGTTTAGAAAATAGATCGTAGCCTCAAGACATAACTGAGCAAAATATATGTGGCAAGCACCATGGTAAGCCATTACATCATGATTTGCTGCATATGTATTATTATAAGGACGGATTTCTTTATATAGTACATATAATCATGTGTTCACAACAATTTTTAACCATCACCTGGAGACATTTTAATGCCCCTTGCCATGGAACATGTCTGCTGAAAAATTAGCTCAGTATGCAATTTTGTGTCTACAGTAGTGCTCTTTATTTGCATTTATATTTGAAACCCCAATCTGTTTACTTTTGTGAATTGAGGTCATTTGTCTCCCATATTTTAGCATTGTCTTAAATGTGGCTTCCTATTAATAACTATTTGAAACTTTTCCCATCTCAATTTCCCTTGTATAATAATATATCCTTTACTTTTAGGTAAGTCCATTCAAACTGTGTCTTCTAATTTCATGAAAATCCTTCCAGTTTCTCTTTCATGAGATATTAACAGACAACAGAAAAATAGCAACTCTGTTGTATTTATAATGCTAAAACAGAATATAACATCACTTGTTATATCAACTGTATGTTCATTGCTTAATACATGTAATATTGAGTGATGTCAGCAAGATGGCTGACTAGAAGTCCCTAATACTAGTGTCCTTCACAAAGACAACCAAAACAATGAACAGACAACTGCATTTTAATGAAGATAGCTAAAAAGATTGCTGGAATACATCAAGGAAATAACAAAAACCTTAGTAAGCCCAGAAACTCAGCATAGCCACACAGAGAACAGAAGGAATCACTGGACCTTCACCACCCCTTCTGCCAACTGGGATCAGCTGGGACCAGGAGGAATGTATCTTTACAGCAAAAAGGTAAGCAAGAGGATCCCAGAAACCTTCATAAACATCCTGGACACTTACATAGCTTACCACTGGTTTCCCTTATAGTTCTCACAGGCACTAAGCCCAGCTAAGGAAACTATCTGAAGCCCACATAGCTGGGCTCCCCTGAAATAAAGAGCCAGCATTGTGCCCTTCCCCCTGTGGCCTGCGTTAATACTGAACTATGCCATCCTGAAATTTGAACTATGGCTGGAGTGTGTCTTGCTCCAGAGACAAGTAGTCATGGCTCCTCAATATCCCTCAGGGTAAACCACTGTCAAACCACTCCAGCCCAGTGGCCCAACATCCTCAAGCCAAGATGCAAGGAGCTATTACACCCATCCCTGTGGGGCCTAGCAGGGGTGAAGCTCCTTCACCTACCACTCCCTGAACTGGTACCATGCCTTGGCTGCTCAGAGCAGTCATGCCTACATGATGTCTAAGTTGAAGCACCATCCTGCATCTCAGGGAAATGGTGCCTGGTTCACCTACAGTGTTCACACCTCCTAGGCCTGAGCCAAAGTGGCACATCACCTCTGGGGAATCAGTGCCTGCCTGGATATCCCTGTGCAGAAAAACAAAACTAGCCCCCTATCTATCACAATATAATAATCAATTCAAAATAGATTAAAGTTTTAAATGTGATAGCTGAGATTATGAAAATACTAGAAGAAAATGTAGGGAAAAATGATTAGAACATTGGTCTGGGGAGAGGTTTAATGGTTAATACCACAAAAGCACAGACCACTAAAGTGAAAATAGGCAAATGGGATTATATCAAACTAAAAAGCTTTTGTACAGCAAAGGAAACTGTCAAAAGAGTGAAGAGACAACCTGCAAAATGGGATAAAATATTTGCAAAGTATTCACCCAGCAAGGGATTGATATCTGATATCCAAAATATATAAGGAACTCAAACAACTCAACAGCCAAAAAAAAAAGAAAAAAAAAAACTAATTGAATTATAAAATGGCTGAACAGACAATTCTCAAAAGAAGATATACATATGGCCAACAGTATATGGAAAAAAAAAGTGTTATATATATCACTAATTTTTAGGGAAATGCAAATCAAAACCAAAATGTGATATCACCTCACACATCAGTTAGAATTACTGTTATCAGAAAGACAAAGATAATGAATGCTTGTGAGAATGTGGAGAAAGGGGAACTTTTACACTCTGTTGGTGGTGATGTAAATTAGTACAGACATTATAGAAAGCATCATGGAGGATCCTCAAAAACTTGAGAGTAGAACTACTATATGATCCAGCAATTCTACTGGAATTGCTACCCAGGTACATATCCAAAGGAATTGAATTTAGTATGTCAAAGAGATATATACACTCCCATGCTTATGGCAGCACTATTCACAATAGGCAAGATATGGAATCAGCCTAAGTGTCCATCAGGAGTTAAAAAGATGAAAATGTGGTATACATACATAATGGAATACTACCTAGCCATCAAAAGAAGGAAATTCTGTCATTTGCAACAACATGTTTGAGTTCGGAGGACATTATGTTAAGTAAAATAAGATGAGCACAGAAAGATAAATCCTACGTTTTCTCACTCATGCAGAAGCTAAGACAGTTGATTTCATAAAAGTAGAGAGAAGAATAGTGGTTACCAGATGTGGGGCAAGTTAGTGTAGGGAGGAAGATAGATTTTTGTTAATGCTACAAAGGTATGGCTAGAAGAATAAGTCCTAGGGTCCTATAGCACTATAGCGTGACTATAATTAAAAACAATTCATTGTATATTCTCAGATAGGTAGAAGAGTGGATTTTGAATGCTCCCAACACAAAGAAATGATAAATTCTTGAGGAAATGTAATTGCTAGTTACACTGATTTGATCATTACCCATTGTATACATGCATGAATATGACACTGTACCCCATAAATACAATTACTATGTGTTAATTAAAAGTAATAATGAGAGCAAAAAAATGAAAAAATAAAAGCTAAAAAAAATACAGATAATACTTAATGTTTCTCATTTTGACCTCATCAGCATTTGCTATTGTTTACCAATCTCATCTTGAAGAAAGAAATAGCTTAGATTTAGTTAAGCTGTTATATTATTTTATCTTCTTTTTGTATTTTATCTGTATTTGAAATCTCTCCTTCCCTGTACCCTTTAAATATTGCTGTCACTCACTTTTCTATCTTAACCTACATTTATCATCATCTAAGTCCATCTTCTTGCAAATAAAATACACCCGCATAGCTTCACTAGTCACTCATTACTTTATGATTCCTAAGTCTATCCATTGTCTCGTATCTGAGCCTCCAATCTTGCATATGCCTCTAGAGTGGTCACCTGTTCTTGGATGCCCCATGCAAATACATAAAATACAAGTCACAGCTACCTGTAGCCTCATTACTTGCTCTCTCCTCATTGTGATCTGATTACATGAATGATACAAAAATTCAGGCATCCAAGTCAAAAAGTAAAGAGCCATGTTTTACAGAAATCTCTCTTGTGTTATCCCTGGCAGGGAGCCTAGCTCCGGTCACTATCATGTCTTTCCATTTACCACAGCTGCCTTGTTAGTAGCCTCCCTTCCCCAATCTTGTCCCTTGCAAACAATTTCTGAAACAAGAGCTGAACTGAACCTTTTAAATGCCAACCTAATAAAGTAGGAATCAGAACTGTACAGCTCTAATTGTAGAAGAAATAGTAATTCTTTATGATCTTAACTTAAAATAGATTATACCTAACCATTTTATAAAATAATAATAATAATTATGCCAGTAAGGCCTATGATAAAGTATTAAAATTTGAATAATACAAAAAAATAGAGAAGAAAAAAAACAGAATTGGAGAGGAAGAAAATAGAGCACATTTAAGTTAGATTTCTTTATAGATTCTATTTTTGCAAAAGCTCCATAACTTACATTGTTAATATTTTTAGAGTAGAGTTTGGTTAAGGACATGGATTTTGGAACCACATTGCCTTTATTCAAATTATGGTCGTAATTTATAGTTGTTACATTGGAAAGCATTTTAACCACTTAGGGCTTAGTTTCTTTTATGAAAAATGTTTTTAACATAAAGAAACTACGGTCTAAGAGAGGAATGATAAAAAAATGCTCTTAGAATCACCTTGAGTTTGTGAGGGTTAAATGGATGAATCTATGCTCAACTCCACACAAATTCTGAATTGAATCTGAGATTGAATCCTGGATTAATACTAAGTGTGAAATATTTAGCATCATATATTATTATCATTACTGTTATTTTATCAAATTAACAGCAATAATATTTTTTTTTATTTCCTCAGTTTATACAGAATTAGTGGCGAAAATGTCAGGGAAAATTTACACATTTTACCTAACACACCAATATGGTCCATCAACTTGAGTAGTTAACATGAGGATCTTACTGTCATACTTTGGATGTTCATCCCCTCCAAATCTCATGTGATCCCCAATGTTGGAGGTCTCGCCTGATGGGAGGTGTTTGGGTCATGGGGACAGATCCCTCATGAATGGCTTGGTGCCATCCCTGCGGTAATGAGTGAGTTCTCACTCTACATATTAGTCACAGGAGAGCTGGTAGTTTAAAAGAGGCTGGCCCGTCCTCCTCTCTGTCTTGCTCCCTCTCTCACCATGTGATGTGCCTGCTCCCCCTTCGCCTTCCACTTTGATTGGAAGCTCTCTGAACCTCTCACCAGGACCAGATGCTGGTGCCATGCTTCTTGTACAGCCTGCATAACCGTCAGCCAAATAAACCTCTTTTCTTTATAAATTACCCAGTCTCAGGCATTTTTTTTTATAGTAACACAAAACAGACTAAGGTACTTACAAAAAAATAAAACATTAATTTTGGTGCATTGTGTAAAAAAAAGGAGCAATGTTACAACACACCCTTATTCTTAATCTTCCCCACAACGTTAGAGGGTCAATACTCAATACACAGGTATTCTTTCTTGGGTTAAATGAAATTAGAGATGATGTGTTTCTTCTCTGATTGCTATTTGACTGCTACCACGCCTAAGAGCTAAGTGTAACATTTTAACTAGCCGGCTGCATGCCATAGTTTCCTGGGCTTGATTTTCTTCTCATTGATTTTTATAATCAGACGTGGACCTGTTCTTCACTGATTCTTCTCAAGGATTTCATAAACATGAAAGAATTTTAATTGAATTATTTATTACTAAATGCCACTCAGTAGTAGCAGCAGCATACTTAATATAACTGAATTGTTTATTTCACTTAGAAAATGAAGTTAGTTAATACGAAGAGATAAAATATTAATATTCCTGTATCTCTGCTCTCTCACTAGCTTATAATAATATTACTTTATTTAAAAGTTCATATAATTGATAAACACTGCTTATTAACTTGCACTGTTATTAAACACAGAATGCTTATCTAAAAAAAAATTCTTAAATTTTGAAGTTTATCATTGTAACTTGGTATGGAGTATATCATCTGGCACTTTCAGAATATATGCAAGGCAAATTGCATATGGAAGTTTCATCAATATTCATTAATCTATAAACTGTTCGTGGAACATATGCTGAGAGCAAGTAGCCATCTATGCATATCTTCATGAGAATTTTTCACAGAATAGAGTTTATTACAATAAGTGCCTAATCAGTCATCAAATAAATCAAAATACCTGTGGAATAATCATGACCATCCCAAAAACAATGCCTACTGATTAGAAGTTATGTTTGAATGTATTCTAACAATTTATTTCTATCTGGATAGATAATAAAATGTCCTAATTTAAACAGAATCCATTGATTTATAGAACTGATCAGAAAAATATATGATATTGAAATGAAATCATGACACTGAGGAAATTTCACTGGAAAGTTGTGACAGGGGGCCAAGAGCAGTCTCACAGGAGCACGGGTCTACTTGCTCTGATGTGATGGATTCTGAGCATATTATTTGTCATATTACGCAAAACTCCACCATTAAGAATTCTTGTTTATGGGGTGCAGTGTGACATTTTGATACATGTGTACAATGTGTAATGATCAAATCAGGGTAATTAGCAAATTTCTCACTTCAAACATTTGTCATTTCTTGTATCAAGAACATTAAAATTCTCTTTTCTAGCTATTTAAATATACAATAAATTGTTGTTAAGTAACCCTACAGTGCTGCATAACACTAGAATTTATTTCTCCTACCTGGCTGTAATTTTGGATCTGTTAACCAACCTCTCCCAATACCCACCCTCCCCTTCCCAGCTGGTAGTAACCACAATTGTAATATGTACTTCTACGTGATCACCTTTTTTCCATACCACATGTGAGTGAGAATATGTGCCTGGCTTATTTTACTTAACAGAATGCCCTCCAGGCTCATCTATGTTGCTGCAAATGACAGGATTTCATTTTTTTTTATTCACACTGTATCCCATAAATAAGTATAATTATGTGCCTAAAAATTATTAAATTTTTAAAAAATTAGTATTTTAGATTTTAAATGTATTACTTTTAGCATGTTTCTTTTAAAAATAAATGCCTCTAATAAAATCAATAGATTATTTTAAACTATGTTATATAAACTCATGTTCATATAATAGTTTTAATAATTTTATAATATTTTTATATAGAATCCTCCTTTTCTTTCATGAGCATAGAGAAAACCATGAAAAGGGAAAAAATCCACAATTCCACTAAGGTTTATCTTATTTCAATTTTATATCTATAACACCTTTTAAGCAAATGACTTATCATTATAATATTTTTTTCCAGAAAGAGATTTTCTCATAACAAAAGAAACTTTCAGTGAACTTAAGTTAAACGAACACTTTCAACAATAATATATCAATTTAAAGGTAGACATCTGATCTTCTCTGTTGGTCATATTGGCTGGTGACAATGTTACATTATAACATTTTAGTTTTCTTTTGATAAGATAAAAACAGAAATGATATTGCGTTTTGAATTTATTATGTACTACATAATTTATAGCATGTACTTATTTTTAAATTTTTACAATTTTAAAGATAAAAATAAGCCTGCCTATGAACACAATGTCCAGATAAAGTCTACTGGATTTATTAATAAGCAAAAGTAATGTATGTACATCTTTCTAATTCAAAGCAAAATAGCCATGCATGAAAAGAAGAGAAAATAATTGTTCTCTCCCCAATCTCAAGGATTTTTCCTTAAAGATAAGTCTAAGTTTCTTGTATTTCTTGTTTAAATATTTTCTCATGCTTATATTAAGACTGTCACATAGTAATATTATTTTCCGTATCAAAATAGTTATATTTAACTTGAACTTTTTAAATAACTTTACTATATGTTTCTATATGGATCTATAGTAATTATTTTACCAGTTCACTGTAAAACCAGGTTATTTCCCTTATGAGTTTATGCTTAAAACTTTGATCATGTACTTTCAACAATGGGAAACCATCATATCGCATTTCACTTTTTGATCCTTACATTATTTCATAATAGAATCAATATCATTGAATTATAATTTAGGAAACTAGCTAATCAGATGTCTTATGCTATATAAAAGTATTAAACAATATTTTCTTACCTTTCTTCTACCTTAAGATTTATAATTAAGGAATTTGATGTTTTACAAGTATAGGTGTTTGAAACATCTCACTCCAAATTTTGATAACACATCTCAGTATGAATATAAAGCAAGATGGGCATCATGTTTGGCAGACTTGCCTCTTTCTCATGTAAAGTTTTGGCCTTCTGCTACTGAAGGGAAAAAGGTCAAAGAGGTTATGACAGTGGTTCACCAAGGATACAGACTTTACTATCAAATTTCAGGTTGTTATACAATGCCGGATGTTTGTCACAAGAGGGCAAACATGTGTTCCACATTTATATTTGAATGTAAATACAAGCTTATGAGAATTGGTGAAGTCTGAGAAATTGATATTCTGGAGAACAAAATAATGGGTATTAATGTGGGTGGGGGAATTATTTATTTAGCAAAGAATTTGAGACATCAGTGATACAGATGATAAAGAAGGGATATCAGCACATTCATTTTTAGAATTATAATTTGGATAAAATGAATTCATAATTGCTTCAGCTTATTATTCTAAAGTAACATTTTAAAATTGTTCTCTCTTTTGCAACCAAGGGTAAAATTACTAAACAGGAAAAAAAAATAAAACCTCACCAAAATATAGTTTGATTCACTAATGCATAGTTTCCTATGATGGGGAAAAATGTAATGCAGTCGTGTTGAGCGTTGAATTGGATAAACTGGAATGAGAGTGATAAAATTCATATCAATATAAGTGGAATAAAATTTAGCATATTGAAGAAGTAAATTCAAAATGCAGAGCTAAGCACAAACATTGTTAGAGTTTTGTTTTTAATTTCCAAGTATCTATAGGAGTATAAATAATCTCTTTGCATTTTCTTAACTGTGTTTATTTTTTGCCAATAATTTTTTTGCAAATATAACTGGAAAACTTTTACTTTAAAATATTAATGAAATAGCAAGACAATTTTAAAAGGTGAAAAAAAGCAATGACGATATACTATAAATAATGTTTGTTTAAGTTTAGAGTTGGTAATTAGGAACAAAATCTTTTTAAATTTTAACTGTCCTTTTATGCTCATAAAATGACTAATTTCAATTATTATTATTGTTGTGCCTTGAAATACATTATTTTACTTTTCTTTACCAAAGTTCACCAGCCATTTGTATAAGTCCTTATTCTTATAATATGGCATATACATTTTAGGGACAACAAAGTTCTTATTAATATTTTAACTGGATCTTTTGTAAGTACAAGTAAATATTATAAAAGCAGCAACTGCTTCCATTTTTACAGATTTATTGAATGAGATTTAGTTTACAATATGGGCTAATGTTACTTTTAGGAAAACGGAAAATTTGGAAGAAAACGATCTCTCTGTTACCTAAAATCTCTATATAATATTTTAAAAACCTACTCAATATCCTTTTATATAAGAAATTCTCATTTAAAATTTACTTAGAGTCCAAGGAAAACTGCATTCAATTTATAATATATTTTATAGGCTAATTATATTTTGCAAGCAAAATGAACATTTTATAGATATTCTTAATACTAAATTGCAAGAAAACCTAAGCATCTGCTTAAATTGGTATGATTAGAGCAGAACTTCTCTTGTTCATATTTTAATTACGTCCTCTACATGCAAGCGTAAGAATTTAAGTCCAACTGCAATCCGACTGTATGATACATGAAAATGGGAACAGAAGCTTCATCAACTAATTGGGAAAGAACTTGCATGCCTATATGCTCAGCTGTGTTTAAGTAAACCAATTACAGTCACATCGAAAGCATTTTAAATGTGATGTACGATATAATTTTAAAAGACTATACTGAAGTTATGTTTATAGTTAAATCTGGGATTTGTTCAGCATTCAAACTTAACGGACTGTGGAACTGCAAGGTGGAAGGATAACTGTACTTTCAACAAATTTGCTTATATCACATTTATCTTCTTGTCTCATACCTTGCTTTGATTGGTATAACTAGAGCATGCCCTGTAAACTTATTCTACATTTCTGCAGCCAAAGAAGAGAAACAATGTTTAAAAGATCCATTATTCTTCCTGCCCATTTGGTGCATAACTCTACTTAGATTGTTTACAGGTTTAATTCTTGCTTTTCTCCCTACAAATGGGTCATCTTTTCCGCCCAATTGCAACTATGTAGAATAATAATGAGCCTCCTCAATCTATTTAATGGATTTTATCCCTTACTTAGGCTTTAATACACAGGACTAAATCATGTGAACTTTTATTTGCACTGGACCTTTCCTAGAAATAAAGAATAATTTTAATACAAGTGAATTTCAGTACCATATGTAAAAATAGTGGCAAAATTTAATTATTTCTACAACATCTTAGTATTTGTCTGTTTCACTTTGGTGTAATCACTTCCTTTTCAAAAACATAGAAAAACTTCCTCCAATATCAAGTCAAAATTCTTCAGCACTAATTCCAAGAACACACTTTCAATCTCTCTCCATACTATAGGTTTCCCATTATTCTCATTATTTCCGAAATTATTTTTATAGACTATTTGTCTTAGTGTAATATAATAGTTACCAATTGTTGTTACCTTCACAAACAAGCTCTTTTCCCACACTGCAGTGTAGCTTTTGGAAGATCATTTTGACTCATCCTACTTATTCTCCACCCAACTTTCTTTCATGATTTCTTTCTCATCTCTAAAGTCTTCCCTAAGCCCTTCAGTAATCTTTTCTTCACTTCTATTTAACTTCTCTGGAATATAACATCTTATTTTATCATTTATTTCCTCACTGTTCATAATAGCCTCTTTTGTAGGACTGTATATGTTCTCTAATACTTTTCATGTTTTAAAATCTTAGATGTGCTCTAAAATGTATTTGTGGAATTAGGATATGCATCAATTTTTTCAAATATTTTTAGAAATCAGAGAGAGGTAAATCTATCATGATTTTAGGAATTCTCCGAGATGAGGCCAAAAATATTTTTATAGGGAAAAAATGACTAGAACATACTCTTACATGTTTATTAACATTCATTTGGCCAGTGTTTAGATTTGGAGAATATAAAGACTAACATTAATAAAATGGTCCCTGAAAAAAAGATTATAGAAAAGCAATTTAAAAGGTAAAGGGACAAAAACTTACTAAGTATTATTATATACTAAAGCACAGTGCATTCCCTTACAAAATACAAATAAAAGCTGAAATAAATAAGGATTTTTTTATATCCAAAATTAGCAAGGAAAAGATAAGTTTCTAGGCCATGGGAGCATAAAAAAGACACGAATGAGATATCAAGTGTACTTCTTCAGGGAACTACATACATTCCATGCAACCAGAGCAAAATAGATCTATCATCTGTCTATCATCTATGTCTATTAACTTATACATATGTATATATGTATATATTAAATGCATATTACATCTCTATATACAATAGATAGCATAAGCAGATGTTTAATCAGAATACATATAATACTACTTATCTTAAAAAGATATAATGTGTCTTTTGGGTAGATGCCCAGTAATGGGATTGCTAGATAAAATAGTAGTTCTACTTGTAGCACTTTGAGGTATCTCCATATTATTTTCCACAGAGATTGCACTAGTTTGCAGTCCCACCAGCAGTGTAGGAGTGTTCCTATCTCTCCGCATCCACACCAACATTTATTGCTTTGGGACTTTTTGATAAAAGCCATTCTCACTGGGGATAAGTGATATCTCATGTGGTTTTGATTTGCATTTCCCTGATGATTAGAGATATTGAGCATTTTTTCATATGTTTTTTGGCCATTCGTCTATCTTCTTTTGAAAAGTTTCTGTTCATGTCCTTTGCCCACTTTTTGATAGGGTTGTTTGATTTTTTTCTTGCTGATTAGCCTGAATGCTATATAGATTCTACTTTCCAGTCCTTTATCGGATGTGTAGCATGCAAATATTTTTCCCCATTCTGTAGGTTGTCTGTCTGACTGTGTAGAAGTTTTTTAATTTGATCAGGTCCCATTTATTTAATTTTGTTGTTGCTGTGATTGCCTTTGGGGTCTTCTTCATAAATTCGTTCCCTAGGCCAATGTCTATAAGAGTTTTTCCAACATTTTCTTCCAGAATTCTTATAGTTTCATGCCTTAGGTTTAAGTCTATTATTCACTGTGAATTGATTTTTTTGAGAGGTGAGAGGTACGGATCCTGTTTCAGTCTTCTATGTGTGTCTATCCAATTTTCCCAGCACCATTTACTGAATAAGGATTCTTTAGCCCAGTGTATATTTTTGTCTGCTTTGTTAAAGATTAGATGGCTATATGAGGATGGTTTTATACCTGAGTTCTCAGTTCTTTTCTATTGGTCTACCCAAATGGACAAAAGACATTCTATGAAAAGACATCTGCATTAGATTGTTTATAGCAGCACAATTCACAATTGCAAAGATTTGGAAACCACCCAAGTGCCCGTTGATACATGAGTGGGTTAATAAAATGTGGTATATGTATACTGTGGAGTTCTACTCAGCCACAAAAAGCAATGGTGATCTAGCACCTCTTGTATTATGCTGGATAGAGCTGGAGCCCATTCTACTAAGTGAAGTATCACAAGAATGGAAAAACAGGCACCACATGTACTCATCATCAAATTGGTATTAACTGACTTAACTGACCAACACTTAAGTGCACACATAGTAGTAACATTCATCAGGCCTCGGGCAGGTGGGAGTGGGGAGGAGGGGACAGAGCAGTGAGCACCGTCTGGGGAATAGACACTCTTAAAGCTCTGACTCGGGTGGGGCAAAGGCAATATATGTAATCTAAACATTTGTATCCCTGTAATATGCTGAAACAAAAAAAAAATACTCCTCTTCTAAATAGATTATAGCTTCATTTTATTTTTTAATCCTGTTTACAATCTTTGTTTTTAATTGAAGTTTTTATACAACTTATATTTAACATAATTCCTAATATAGTTTGTTTTATGCTTACCATTGTGCTACATGCTCTCCATTTTTTCTCTGCTTTTTGTTTCTATGTTCCTTATCCTTTCTTCTTTAATAATTAAGCTATTTTGTTCTTGTTGTTTCACAATTCTACCTCTTTCATCTATTGTATTGACATTACTGTTATATTGCTTTTCGTTATTTTTTGACATTTCTTGAGGGAATAAAATATTTAGCCCTAATTTATCACTATTTAGCTTGAATTGATATTTATCACTTTATCTATAATGAAAGAATCTTAGAATACTATCATTCCATTTAACAATTGCTCTTTTTTCTCTTGATTTACAAATTCACCTGTAATAACCTGCCCAAACACCCTTAAAATTTCATGTGGTGCAGGTCTACTGGCAACAAATTGTCTCTGCTTACCTCTGAAAAATCTATACTTTATTTTTTAGCAAATTTTATTATAGAACAGAGTTAAATTTACAGAAAAATTACAAAGACAATACACACCAAATTTTCCTTATTAAAATTTTATATTGGTGTGTTACATTTGTTCGATTTAATGCACAAATAATGACAAATATTAACTAATCTTATATTTTATTCATAATGTCATAGTTTTAACTTAATGTTCTTTTTCTGTTCCAATGTTGCATGCAATATATCACATTACAGTTATTGGCTTTGTCTGCTTAGGCTTCTCCAGGCTCTAACAGTGTCCCAGATATTTCTGATTTTCAGTGACTTCGAAATTCTTAAGGAATGTTGGTCAGGTATTTTGAGGAAAGCCTCTCAATTAGAATTTGTCCAATATTTTTCTTAGGAATAGAGTGGAGTTATGAGTTTTTGCATGACAATATAGTAAAACGTCATTTTCAGCACACGATATAAAGAGTACTTACTACCAACGTGACTGACCACAGCTGATGTTGATCACCTATCCGGGGATGTGTTTTTCAGGTTTCTTTTGCTGTAAAATCACTCTTTATCTCTATTTTTATATTGTACTATCTTAAATGAATTGTTTATCTATAGTACACACTTAAGGAGTGGGATCTACCTCCTTAATGATAGAATATCTCTGTAGATGATTTGAAATTTTCTGCAAGGGAGATTAGTCTCTACCCCTCATTTAAAGATATAATTGTATCAGTATGAACTCAAGTATTTATGCTTTGGGTTAGAGTCCAATATTATTTAAATGCTTTTGTGATACAAAATGTTCTAGCTTTTCCATGGGAAACTCTTTCAATTGGTTGCTAAATCCCTTTCATTTATTCTCATCATTAACCCCATCAATGTTGGCTTTTTTTGTTGTTGTTTGTGGTTTTTAAGTACTCTCTTACTTTCTGGTACTATAAGCTTCTCCAGGCTCATCTTCCAGATTTCTTGTCCAGTGATAGAATTAGCCATTTCTCCAAAGAGTTCTGGTTTGGGGTGGGGAAACCGTGGCCTCAAGGCCACATGTGGTCCTCCAGATCCCCAAGTGCGGCCCCTCAACCAAATCGAAACTTCCCACAACAATTCCCTTCATTAAAAGGATTAGTTCTATAAAATTTGGATTTAGTCAAAAGGCTGCATTCAAGGATCCAGAAAGCCACATGTGTCCCCAGGGCAGCAGGTTCTCCTCCCATCCAGGGAGTCATATTGACTCTATCAAAGGCATTCTTCATTTCTGTTAGTGTTTTTTAAAATTATGTCTAGTATTCTCTTTTGATTTTTTTTTGAGTTCCCATCTCTCTAAATAAATTACCAATATATCCTGAAATGTTGCATTTATTACCACTAGAGCCCTTTTTAATGATATTTATTATAATTCTAACATCTCTGTCCTATCAGAGTTTCATTTTAATGTTTTGTTTGTTCAGCCTTTGTTTCGCTTGCCTTTTAGAATGGCTTGTACTTTTTGTTGAAATCTGGACAAATGATGTATTGAGTAATGTTTAGGGATGGGCACAGTGCCTCAGTCTTGTAATTCTAGCACTTATGGAGGCCAAGGCAGGAGGATCACTTGAGCCCAGGAGTTCAAGACCAGCCTGAGCAACATAGCAAGATCCTTTCTCTACAACAAAATAAAAAAAAAAAAATGAGCCAGGCCTAGTGATGAGTGTGGTCCCAGCTACTTGGGAGGCTGAGGTGGGAGGATCATTTGAGCCTGGGAGTTCAAGTCTGCTGTAAGCTATGATCACACCACTGTACTCCAGCCTGGGCAACACAGCAAGACCCCACTTTAAAAAAAAGTAGTTCTTAAATGTGAGGCTTTATCTCTCTCTGGCTAGAATTTGGGCTATTTTATCATATTTTCCACAGTCATAGGGGCCAGAAGGTTCAAATTCCTCTAGTTTCACTGTTCTTGTCTTCCCTGTTGACTTTGGGATTTTTAAGTGCTTCTCTTCCAAATGGATCTATTTTGAAGCTCTTTTATTTTTAATTCTCTGTGTTATAATGGAATCATGTTGAGATGGCGGCAAGGTGTGGGGCCAGGAAAGCATTCTATAATCATTTGATAAAATATCAGTCTTTTTATGGATCACTTGTGAAGACCCAAGGCTGCTTCACAAGTGTTTCTTAGCTTCCCCCCCACTTAGGTGAGGCAGGAAGGTGAGAATGAGCTAGAATGGGAGCTATCCCTCTTCCCCAGGTGGGATAAGTCTTGGGCAGTCTTCTCCCTTGAAGGGTAATTCTTTGTTTCAAGAAGGATCTGAGGATATTGCACAAGTATTAACCTTCCTCCTCCTGTGCCAGAACCATGAGGGTCTCTTTCTTGGCTCTTCAACTTGAGAACCCACTGGGGCTCCTGTAGATAAAACCCATGAAAATGTGCAGAACCCCTCATGACTGAAACTACCAGGAATTTTCATCCCAGGCCATTTTATTCTCAGCCTATGGTAATTTGTCAAAATTACTACTTTAGTGTTTCTACCAGTTACTGGCTTCAGCAGCTTCTGCTCCAAGTAAGCAAATTTACTTGTGACTGTGTTTATCTCTCTCTTCCAATTTTGGGTCAGTAGCTTGCCCTGTATACAAAGTTTTCCGATGGGTGAAAGGACAGTCCTTTATTTTCAGTCTGTTTAGCTCTTTTTTTTATAAGGACAGAAATAACACCTTCCAAACTCTACATGTGAGAGTTGAAACCAGAAGTCTGTCATATTTTTATTATTGTTATTGAATATCAGTCATTGTGTGTAAAAGAACAGTGAAATCTGACATAAATAATATGTATGCTCATGAATCAACATACTTCATTTTTGTCAGGCCATTACTGTGAGGTTTGAGTCAATCCAGACTGTAGTTGAACTGGGGTCAGCAGTCTTCAAATTCCTGGAGTGAAGGACAGTCACCGCTTTGTGCTTAGTGTAAGGCCTGGTGTGCCAGATAGTTTATTTCAATATTCCTACTTCTCAGATTTCAGCATGCCTGAATCACAGGGGTGACTCACTCACTCTGCATCCTGTCCCTCCTCTATCAGTAGATTCCAATTGCTTGTCACTTCCCTCAAGTCTTATAGTGGAAGTAGGGGAATCAAAATTCCCTTCCTTTTCAGTCTTAGACAGGTCTGTACCCCTGTGACCTCACGGATAGGACTTTCTCATCATTGTCTTTCCCACAGTGTCAAATAATCTCTGCTTCCCTGTTCATTGCCAAGGCTAATGCTGGCAGATTTTTTTCTCCCAGAGTGGCAGCCTACTATCAGTGACGGTTCAGTAATGCAAGCTTATTGTCTACCTGTGTTCTCCCAAAATCTGACCTTTGCTTTATAATAGAGAAAGGCCAGTGAACTGGTAAATTTTCTGCTTAGTACCAGACCAGCACCTTGAACTCATGTAGGGTCTGGAATGCTTAAGGAATCTTCAGGTTTTACTGCTCTCCTTCCAATCCAGGCAGACCCTTGATACTTGTAATGTAGGGATAAGGCAGAAAAGGATGGTCGAGAGAGCCTGAATGCAGCTATTTAGAGTGAGGCCAGACCCTAAGCACCCTGAACAAAGAAATCTCCAGGAAGTCGCAGCCCAGGACCACCTGAGGATGGCTGAATTGCTAAGCTGAGTGCCTTACAAACTGTGCTTACCTATCTATGACAGTACTTTACGATTATCCTTTACGACTTGACCTCAGGACATAGCTGGTCACATACGGCTGTTTCCTAAAGAGGTTTTTGAACACATATAAATGTTACTGTTGCCCCATATGGGGTCCCCCTCTTGCTCAGGAAAGGATACCCACTCTGTCTGTGGAATAGGATCTGTTGTCTGTCGTTGTCTCAATAAAACTGTCCTGTAGCTGGTTGGTCTGCTCTCGAGCTCATTCCCACACTAAGCCAAGAACCCACTTGGCGAGTTCAGGGGCCTTTCCTCTCTTCACTGGGATACACCCCGCATCACTTGCGCCGTGGGGTGAGGGGTGGAGTCTTCAGCCCTACACCCACTGTTTCTCCTGAGTACTTCTTAGAAGGCTTGGAAAAAATGTATTTGTATTCAGGGCTTCCAGTGATTCAAAAACTTTAGGCTATTTCACTCTAGGATTAAAAAGAAAATTCCAGCTGTTGTTTTCTTACCATCTTTTATAGTGGACCCTTCTTCTTCCCTTATTTTGATAAAGATGAAGTAGTTTGTGTATGCAGTCTTCATTGGAGGACTTCATTCACCTTTGGAATTTAGTAAGTATCGTTATCTAGTGACCTCAGATGTCTATTGGACTCAAAATTTACGATTTGTAGATTGTCTGGCTTGTTCTCATTACTAAAGTGGAAGACATTCTTCTATAGCTTTTTATACCCGAGATGAGTAGGTATTCCTCACTTTATAGTTAAGTAAAAAATTTTTTTCATATTTTTGCTTCTATTTGTTTTTATTTCCCTTGTTTTTAAACATAATTGTTTCCAAAAACAATACACTGTATGAACTTACGTAATCAGGTTGATCACCCCAAGTATACGCATTAATTAGAAAATACCCTCACTGCACCTCTTCTAGCTGTCCTCAGTTACTTATAGAATGATTATTTTAGTGTTGCCTTTTCTAGTCCCTTCATAATTCTTCTACTTTTTCTTCCCCATTGGCAAGTTCTGTATATTCATGTATTTAGTACAAAGAAATTTTTTCAATGCTCATTTTGTTACAGTCATAGTGCTTAATGTTATGAAAACCTAACAAACCAGCACACAATCTTTTTCCTCAAGGGACTCTCAGATTGGTATGGTAGATAGACAATCAGTTTCAAAACAATGAAACATATTCTAAAAGAACAAAGGATCAGGTGCCCTACAAATAAATGATTATGCCTGAGATTATTTATGCTAGTATCTCTCAGGGGCTAGAATGTCAGGCCTTTTAAAGTTTTTAATTTATAATATAACCAACATCTACACTATAAGATATACCTGTTTTGGTATTAGCCTTTGGTTTATTAACCACTGGTTATGTTTAATGTTGCTAATCTTTACCTAAAAACTATTATCCTACATCTAAAGATCTATATTATCCTTGTTGGACATAAAGGCAAATATTTATTTTGATAATCTCCATTTCAACCACCTGGGAAACATTTGATACAATCATGAAACAATATTGAAAAGATATCAATGTTTATGATTTCTCTGAAATTAATAATGAGCAGTTATTTGTAAAATAGCATTTTCATTACACATTAATTTAATCAGACATAATATATGATGTACCATTCTTAAACAATTTCTAACTTGACCTGTAGCTCTGGTTTAATCCAAACTCCTTGGTTCTGCAATATTACCGAATTTGCTACAGTGGAGACAACTATTACTTTTCACTTTATTGAGTGATAAAACAATCACTTTGTGCCAAACACCCTGTCACTTCTCATTATTCTGGGTTAACATGATATGCCATACAAAATTAGCCATCATGTTATAGGAGTCACAATGATCATGAATGGCTTCGTGTAATAATCAATATAAATCTGGCATGTGATTCTAGAATCAATTACTGCAGAAGACATCTAGGACCCACACTTCCAGCAAGGGAATCTACCGAACTATAGTGAGTCAGTGTAAATAAAGAATGATAAGTATTAAAGTCTAAAGATGTTATATAATCCTATGGTTGTGTGCCTCAAAGTTTAAATCAATATGACTTTAAAAGAGTCGAAATGTCGGAAATGTCCAAATATAACCATGAATGATGAAATTGCAGTAACAATTCAGGGAAACCTAAAACTCCTTGTTTGGAAGAAATATAAATAATGCAATATGTTAAAACAAGACATTTGCTGGGTGTGTTCATGCATGTGTGTGTTTGGGTGATTGCATATTTTGCATTTATGTACTTGGAAGAGTGGCTTCTAAAATATTAAAAAGAAAAAGTCAGCAATAGAGCTTCTGATTGAAAATAATATAGTTGCACTCTAGTATAAATAAATAGAGCACTGCAGTGGGAGAAATGTTAAGTGTAGATATCCAGTTTTATTCATAGAAGATTTGAGGGCTGATTTTTTAAACTTCTATTTTGAAATAATTTTAGACTCACAAGAAGCTGAAAAATAGTACAGAGAGTTCCCTTAGCCAACTTTTCCTAATGATCACAACTTACATAAACATAATACATTTGTCAAAACCAGGAAATTGACATTGGTACAATACTAATTTAAACATTACATACGTCATTTAGATTTCACCAGTTTTTAAATATATTCATCGTTTAAAAATTCAGCTTGTAGTACTATGAAATTATATCACAGGTATCCACCACCAACATCAGGATGCAGTATTATTCTGTTACCGCAGAGACTTGCTCAAGTTTTTTATCCCTCAATAGTCATACTCTCTCCTCTCCACCCCAACCCTTGGTAAATACTAATTTTTCTCCATCACCATATTTTTGTCATTTTAGAATGTTATATAAATAAAATAATACCAGTATGTAAACTTTTGAGATTATTTTCACTTAACATAATGCTTTTAAAATTCATCCAAGCCCTTGCATATATCAATAATTTTTTTCTTTTTATTGCTGAATAATATTCTATTGTATATGTGTCACTGTTCATCCCTTTGATTTTTTTCCAGTTTTTTCCTATTAAAATAAAGTTTCTATGAACATTCTTACATAGTTCTTTCCCTATTATTCTAGTATCTCATTTTTCTAGGGGAAATACTCAAATGATTTCTAGGTTACATAGTGTATTCTGTACAAGAAAATATCAAAGTTATTTCCAGTGTGGCTGTACAATATTACATTTACACCAGAAATATGTGGGAAATTCAGTTGCTCTAAAGCCTTCCTCATCAGGACCTGATACTGTCATTTTTTTATTTTGGTCATTCCAATACATATGCAGTGGTATTTAATTGTGCCTCTAACTTGCGTTTTCTTAATGGGTAATGATGCTGAACATCTTTTCATGTGCTTATTTGATATCTATATATCCTCTTCAATGAAATTTGTGTTTCAGTGTTTTCCTCATTTTTAGTTGTCAATTTACCTGGTTTATTTGCTTTCTTGTTATTGTTTTGGGAGTTCTTTATACAGTCTGTGTACACATTTTTATCATATATATGATTGCAAATATTTTCTCTGAGTCTGCACTAGTAATTTCATTCTCTTAATTTTGCCTTTCTTCAATAAAAATTTAAACTTGATAAAGTAAAATTTGTCAATTATATTTTCTTTATGGATAATACTTTAATGTTTTAACTAAGAAATATCTGCCTTATCCAAGTGACAATGAAGTTCTACTATTTTTTTTTTTAGAACATTTATACTTTACCTTTTACATTTATGCCTGAAATCTATTTTGATTTACATTTTTTTATTTGGCTCAAGGTGTGGTTTATATTTATTTTTTATACATGGATATACAATTTTTCTAGCTCTGGGTTTTGGGAGAAAAAAAACCCACTTTTCTTTTCTCCAATGAATTGTCTTTAGACCATGTCAAAATTAATTAACAAAAGTGGATGGGGGCTCCACTTCTGGACTTCATATTTATTTCTGTTAACATATTTGCCTATGTTGCTACCAATGCCAAACTAATTTGATTAGTCTAGCTTTATAAAATAACACAAAGTCAAATAGTGTAAGTCCCCCAACTCTGCTCTTTTACAAGATTGATTTGAGTATTCTAGCTACACACACACACACATGCATGTGCAGCAGAGTGGATATATACATGAATTTAAGAATCATCTGGTCAATTTATACAAAAAGCAAGCCTGCTGGGATTGAGGTTGGAATTTCATTGAATCTGTAGTTAAATCTGGGGAGAACTGGCATGTTAACAATTGGATTTTCTGATTCATAAACATCTTTAATTTCTCGTAGCAATGCTTTGTAGCTTTCAATACACAAGCCTTGAATATCTTGTGCTGTTTATCCTTAAGTGTTTCACTTTTGGTGCTATTTTTAAATGATATTAGTATGTATTTCAATTTCTAATTGTTTGTTTTTAGTATATAGAAAATTATGATGTTTACATATCAATCTTGTATACTGCAAACTTGCTAAACTCCTTTATCAAGTCTAGTAGAAAATTTCCAGGATTCATTATACTTTCTACACAGATAATCTTGATATCTGCGAATAACATTTTTTGCTTTTTTCTTTCTAATCTAGATTCATTTTTATTTCTTTAACTTGTCCCATTGCAATGAATAGAACCTCCAAGACAATGTTGAGGAGAAGTAATGAATGTGGACATCCTTGTTCTGTACCTGATCTCAGGAGGAATGCCTTCAACATTTCACCATCAATTATGTGCCACCTTTCTTCTAAATTTTTGACTTGAAAAGTGTTTTAATAACTTCTTAACGACCATATCTATTAATTTTATCAAGTTTCTTTCTGGGTCATTTTCATATGATTTATTTTCTTCTAATGGCTTGATATTTCTGCTTTTATAATGCCTGGTAATGGTTTTTAGCTGGTAAACATTTTGTATTTTACTTTGTTGGAGTTTGGGTACTATTGTATTTAATATTTTTGAAAATTATCCTGGTTGAGTAATTTGAAAATATCCTAATCCCTTGGTTTTAAGCAAGTCTTGCTTTTAAGCATTTTTAGGTGGGAACAGAGCAGCTTTTGGTCTAGGTCTAATTCTTCTCTACCACTAAGCTAAACCCTTCTGAATATTTTACCCAATGTTAAAGAATGATGAGGGTGCCTGCTCTGACTACTGAGAACAGCCATCCGTGCTGCCTTTGGAGGCCCAAGGAGTTTTCCTTCTAATCCTCTCGTGTTTTTCTTTTCCTCAGTCTTGGGTAGTGGCCTCACATATATGGGCTAGTCAGCATTCAGCTGAATGCTCCAAGGAGAATTTCTGAAGTTCTCCACAGTTCTCTCCGGCATAGCTCTCTCCCCTCCACTATTCTGCCTGATGACTCCAGCTGCCTTAGCTTCCACCAAAGCCCAGCCCTCTTCTACAACTCATGGACCTTGCTGATCTCTCTCTGCTTCTGTTTGCCCTTCTTGTGCAATTATCAGAAAGCTCTCTGCAGGCAGTAATCTGCAAAACTTTTTAGCCTTACTTCTTTTGTTTTTTATCTCTCAAGGGTCATGGTCCTTTACTGTGTGATATATAATTCATTGAGATCAAATATTGTGTATACTTTAAGGTTTTCACAGGCTGAAAGGTACTGTTACTCTCCAGGTTCAGAGTTTGTTACTCCATTTTGGTCTGATATTCTCCCCTATTTAATTTTCCATTTCTTAGACTCCTAAATTGACTTATGCCCTATCGATTTGTTAAAAATACTCTTGGGATAAATTATCTAATACTTTTTTTGCACCACCCAAGCAAATATAAGCTTCTTAATTGTGTAAGCCAAGGCAGCCTTGTCATGCCACCTATCCAAAGGAGGATCAGTCCCTGAATATCTCATGAGGCTTTTTCGGTGTTGTGCAAAGGACACTGAAGATTTGTTATTTCATGGTAAATATTGTTAAACGTGGTCAGATTTTAAAAATACTATATATACATATGTGTGCATTTATATAATGTGTGTATCCATGTCAAAATATTTGTACATCAATATTAATGGAATATTGTTGTTCGGGGAAAAAAAAAAAACCTTTTAATGATTTAATCAGACATAAATGATTATAAGAATTTCAGTAAAGATCAGTAAACTTTTTTCTAAGTTCCAGATACTAAATATTTCAGGTTCTGAGGATCCTATGGTTTCTGTAACAATGACTCAACTATTTCATCATAGTGCAAATGCAGCCATAGAAATGCAAAAAAAAAAAATAAAAAGGCATGGCTATGATCCAATCAAGTTTATTTATAAAAACAAGTGTTGGACCATCTTTGGCCTCATCGGTCAAGGTGTGCCAACAGGTAAGTTAAAGAATGTCTTGAATATTTATATTGAGCAGGACTTTTATGGTCTCTTTAGATCTTAAATCTTTTGGAAGTTTAAATGTATATATGGACATGCTTTCTTAAAATGTCCTTCAAAATAATTTTATTTTCTGTAGTGAGGGCAGAAAAAGTGTCATATTAGGAACAATATCAAGGCAATTATCTCATACCTTTTGAGAATTATAAGGGAATTGGTTCCTTTAAGGAACAAAGGCCACTTGACAATTTTAAATTAGTTTTGGGGCAATTTCTTCTTCAGACAGATCCTGTGTGATGCTACTGCTAAAAACCACCCTATCTGCTTCTTTCTTTATTTCTTCTCCTTTAAACTGTATTTTTCTGCCACATAGAGATAAGGTTTAGGAGATCTCTGACAAGTAATTTGTTAAACTTACTTGTAAAATTTATTGCAACTTGGAATATCTTGAATAGTTTCTTAAATAACAGTTAAGTCTTTTTAGAGCCAGAATTAAAACTGACATGTATCAGTTAGATTGGATATCAAAATAAGTTTTTTGAAGAACCTAATAAAATTGATATAATATTTAAGTTACAAATATTCTTATTATCATATTTCTTTAGCTCACCAAGGCAGCGACTATTCTTTTCTGTAACTTTTTTCTTGATTCTGTCTAATGTGGTAGCGTTTATAGTTGGGAGAATCAGTGATAATAAGACAAACACTGAGAAGCAATGTTAAGCATTCTTGAGAGAAATGGACCAACTTGTTTTCCCTGAATCCACCTTCTAAGCACGACATCATCACAGGTCAATATCACCCATTGCCACCTGCTACATTGCATTTTCCACAGAGAAGAGAAACAAATAATTAATGATTTAAAAATAGTGAAGAAAAGTACAAAGATTAACAAATTATTATTGACTTATATGCCATAAAGAATGCAGGAAGGTCTAACATATAATTCTTACTCTTGAAAATCTTATATTGAAATTGATGACTCCTGGATTGTGTATCACATTAATTACATTCTATCGTAACTCTTAATGCCTTATGATGCACCAGACTATTATGTACTGAAATAGAGAAATGCTCAAATACTATGGAGGTATAGAAGAAAGGGATAAGAAAATAAGTCTGAAGATGAGAGAAAGCTCAAATAGTTGCCTTGTTTGAATTTTGAAAAAAATAATGCGTTATGCAAAGCAGATATACTTGAGGCAAGATAGAAAGTACTTCCTGTCAAAAGGCCCAAGAATGACAGTGAGCATGATCCATCAGGAGTATAAAAGTGACAGAATGTGGTTGTAGCATAGAATGCAAGAGGCGTAATGACAAGAGGTAAGCATGGAGAAGTAGAAGACAATCTTGACTGCTTTACTCTGGAATTCAAAAGTATATTCAGTAAAGATAGGAAGAACTGTAAATGATTTTAAAGCAGGGATATTATGGCTAATTTTGCTTTTGTAAGAATATTTTAATGGCATTTTCAAGAATTGAATTGGAAATATTGGGGACCTATTGGAAGGCTATTTCAGTAGTACTAGAAAGAAATTATGAGGACTTATTAGACTAAAGTAATGTTAATGAGAATGATAAAGTAGAATAGATTTCAAAGACATCAAGGGGAAAAATAAAATAGGACATCGAGTTTGTTTAAAAATGCTGTTGACAATAACAACATATTTAAGCATTTTCTGTACGCTACCCAGTGTGATAAGTGAATTATCTTGTTTAATCTTCATAAAAATCCCAACAGTATAAAGCAGGTATTATGGGATTATACTCTCTAGTGGCGAAGCTAGAATTTAAATCTGGTGTGACTGACTATAAAGTTCTTACTCTTAAACACTTCATTATGCAAAATTTAAGTTTTATTTAATAAATATTTGTTTACTATGGGCTGAAATCTCTTATAAATGCTTTTCAAAAAGTAATGCAATTTGAAACATACTGAGTTTGAGATGTGTATGAAACAGTGATGGTTAAGCCTTAATAAAAATGTGTGTCTGTGTATATATTTAAATACATAAATTTAATAGTCATCAGCCTATTTTTTTTACATAAACATTTCAGGAAGAATAAGAAAATGTGAAGCAATGACTATTTGTACATTCTCAAGATAAATTGGCTAGAGAATAAGAGCTCTGAAAAAAAGGTAAAAAAGAATAGACCAAAATGTCATTTCTTGGAAACCATATAAGGAGAAAGAGTAATTAATGAATGAGAAAGAGTATAATAGCCTCACCTCTGGCTAAGTTTAAGTAATATATGGGCCATATTTTTTGTTGGACTTAGCAAATAAGCTCATGGACTAGGCGCCCATTTGCAGAGATTTGAGGTAGGAAGGGGATGGCAGAAGTAGTAATTTCACATGAACGGACTCTGTAAACAGTAATAGGACATGAGAAAACAAAGAGATAAGCTGCCGGATATAAATGCATTGGAAAGTTTCCTGGAGGAAGAGGGACTTGAGAATAGGATAGCAAATATGGTGCAAAATACTTGAAACTTATAAGCCAAGATTCACAGGCAAAAAGATTTCAAATATAGTTAGGGTACAGGATTTAGCTTGCCAAAATGGAGGATAAAATTAAGCCTGCTTCCCCCAACAGACAGTATTACACATAATGGGTTTCTTAAAGAGGCACATGTGATGAATCATCGTGGATGTCCTTGAAACAGCACAAATAAGTCTCATGAATCAGGCATGGTGGGATTTGCTTGTGTTTGAAAGAGGGTCACAATGACTTTTCTAGAATTTTATTACTTGCAAAATTTATAGTTTTTTTTTTTTAAAGAAAGATGCAAATATTTCTGTGTTTGTCTATGGGTGTGTAGTGAGGAGGAAAAATATATTTAATTTTTAAAATATTAAAGATTAATTGATACGTGACTACAAAGTAAAATTTGCATAAAATATCTATAGGCCAGAAAGTACCAAAACTTTCTTTCATCAATCATAGTTCCTCTGTGTTTGAAAGTAATTAGCGATGTGTTTTACGCACTTGGGTACAGCTAACTCCATTTCATAATTACACTCAAGTCCCCAAGGTAGGTTTTTCCTAAGCAAGAAGGAAAAACTATAGGTTTTCTTTCCTCTGTTTTATATAACAAGCATAAGGAAAAGAAAGACCAATAAATCACCAGAACCTGTATATCTTCTATATATATAGAAATATTCAGCCAGCTGTCAGAGCTCCTACAGCCGAGAACCTCAAATGAGCTGACCTACTTTTAGTTTGGTTCAGTGTTCCCTTTTCCATCTCAGTTAATTATACCTTTAGAGACAACTTATATTGGTTTATTTAAAGAAAAAAAAAGAAAGAAAAAAAGGAAATCCTTTTATTCTGAGTAATTTTGATGACCTTATATTTCTTGTGATTCTTCTTATTTTTTAATGTAAAACAATTTTTCACTTTGAAGAAATATTCTTTTAAGTTTTTTTTTTTTAAATTCATAGCTACTTCATTTCATGTGTCAGAAAGGAAAAGTTTTTCAAATTGGAGAAATGGCAGGCAAATCTCTGCCAACTTTATCAATGTCATTTTGCTCCCAGGAGAGATGATTTTCTCTCGTTTTCCGGATGTCAAATGTATACCAGACAAAGAATATATATACAAGTTGACAAATAAAAAGCATGTGAGGATCAGAAAAGGGGGACTTAGATTCTCTCCAGTCATCATTGTTGGGCTAGACTTTTCATCCCTCTGTGCATCTGTAGAGCTCCCTATGCAATTAACACTATGATTGCGCCACTTTCAGAGTCATACCAAAGGAATCAATAAACCATTTCTTATTTGAGGTTCACATGATAAATGTCTTAGCTAACGAAATGTGTAAAATAGATTATGCCACAGTGCCAAGGCAAGGTTTTATTAGGTACTTACAAAAATGCGTGATTTCTGATAGAGGCCAGTTTCTAATATGGTACATCTATGCTTAGCACAGTGTCACGTACAAAATAAAAAATAAAGAGGAAAAAAATAGGAAACGTGAAGTAAGTGTTAGATATATTTGCTATTATCAATCAACATTTTCGTGTACTATTACTTAAACAGCAGATAATATTTCTACAATAATCAGGAAAGGGTAAGCTATATTGTGGTATCAAGTAAATCCCTCAAATCTTTATGGCTTAACAATATAAACTTTTATTGTTCCTTCATTTAAAGTCAAATGTGGGTTAAGCTGCTCTCCTCCCATGTGAAACTATCCTATTTTGAACAAATGAGTCTGGAACTTATGATGGAAGGTGAAAAAAATATGGAGAAGACACTTTTATTTACTAAATGTAATTAAGACAAGAAGTAATATACCTTGTCCACCTTCCAATCTTGAAAGTTAAAAACATGTGCAAGATGCAAGGTGGTTCATAAATACAGACTACTGTATTTACAGTACAGACTCCTACTGAGATAGTGTAGGAGGTCTACTTTGGCTACCTGCCTGAGCCTTGGGCCAAAGTTTAGGTCTACTTACAATACTGAACAAAAGCTTGGAAAATGATTAATACCCGGCTACAATAGAAGGTAGTTCTGCTTTCTTTAACAGGACATGGTAACCATCGGAGCAGGGGTCCTCCAGCTCCAGTCAAAGCCAGCACAAACTGGCTACTGCCAAGATAAAGGCCAAACTTGACCGCTCATAGACTTTTGGCCTCATTTTAATGCTCAAGTTCATGCCCAAGGGTGGAGATTTAACATGCTAATGAGTGATCACTGGATGGGCAGGTGACAACAAAACTCCCATCTCTACATGCTCTGATTTCAATGCTGATGCCAAACTTTCTTTCTCTACTGTTTAAAAGTTCCCCAGCCCTTTGTTCAGAGAGCAAAGAGTCTGGTTGCTCCTTAATCAGCATTGTCTCCCCTTTGTTAGGGCAAAAGTGCCCCCATCCTCCCAATAAAGCCTTGCATGTACGAATTCCTTTTTCAGTCTTGTGCCAATTTCTATTGATTCAGGGGCCAAGAGCTATGAGGTTAGTAAGAGCCCTATGCCTAGGAAGATGAAACGGTTTGGTAAACTCATAGCATTGTTTATGCCACAATTCCTCTGAGAAGCATAATTCTTAAAAATAAAAGTTCACAAACGGGGGCTATTGAAAACAAATTGTTAAGTGCAATAAGTCACACACACACACACACACACAGAAATATAAATTGATATTTAAAACATTTGAGTCCCGTTAACACCCGAAACATTTTCATTATAAATGAAACTGTAATAAATTTCATTTATAAAACTTTCATATTTTGAGGCTTGACTTATACCCCACATTAGTGATTTAAATTTAATTCAACTGTTAGTTATATGTTTTCTTGTAGCAACCAGAATTCATCTCTATTGTTCTCGTTTTTTAAAACAATGCGTGGAAGCTTTGGAACTACATTCCCTGGAACCACATTCATCTAGAATTCTATATGTAATTTATTTTCTGTCCTTGAGAAGCCATAGCTTCAGATTTTAAGGAGTATCCAAACCATTTTTATCTTCTCCATTAGCAGCAAAGGCAGATAAGTAGGTTTCCCAAAGACAGGTTTTACATAGTTTTTGTCTCTTTTTCACGTGTCCACTTCAGAGCAAAATATAGTATGTGAAGTATGCAGAAGTGTTCTGAATGTTCCTGATTTATAAGCAGCAAATATCTCTATTCAAGAAATTTGGTCTTTGTAGGCAGAACAATGGCTCCCTTCCAAAAAAAATTAAATTGATAAAAATGTTCACACCCCAATCCCTGGAACCTGTGACTGTATTATCTTCCATGGCAAAAGGGACTCTGCAAATACATTTAAGATTAAAGAAATTGAGATTGGAGATAATCCTGGATTGTGCAGGTGGACCCAATCTAATCACACTAATTCTTCAAAGCAGAAAGTGTTTCCTGGTTGTGGTCAGAGGGAGATGCCACTGTGGGAGAAGACCGAGAGGATGCAACCTTGCTGGCTTCGAAGATAGAAGAAGGGAGCTGAGAGCCAAGACTCTAAGGGGCAGAAAAAGACAAAGAAATGGATTCTCCTCTAGAGTCTCCAGAAGAGAATGCAGTAGCCCTGTTGGCATCTTAGCCTGGTGAGATTTGTTTTGGAATTCTGACCCCAAGAACTATGAAATAACAAAGTTGCACTTTTAAACCACTAAATTTGTGGCTTA
The DNA here is from genome assembly GCA_963574885.1 of Lepilemur ruficaudatus. Lineage (NCBI taxonomy): Eukaryota > Metazoa > Chordata > Mammalia > Primates > Lepilemuridae > Lepilemur > Lepilemur ruficaudatus. Next base: position 32,899 of record CAUYRT010033050.1, read on the forward strand.
AAATTTGTTAATTTGTAATTTGTTAAAGCAACAATAGGAAGCTAACAGAGGTCATTTCCCCATGTCTTAGGTAGAAATAGATATTTTCATTGTTTTTTAAAGTATCAGAATGTTGCATCTTGTTCTTTGAATATTCTCTTTAATTGTGCATAAATGTTAGCCTGTGTTCAGATTTTAGTAGGTATTCTTCTCTTTGGAAGATTTCAAATTTGATAATACTCCCTGGCCTGTCAATGCGTCTGACTATGTGGATGGGTGCTGGGGTGGGAAGTCAGTGGAGGTCTTCACAAAGGAAGAGACTAGCAGGAAACAAAGCAGTGTCTTTCTTTTAGTTTGGCCTGTTGCACTTGAATCAAGAGAATTCCATCACCTGTGGTGGATAGACTGTCCTCTTCTGTCTTAAGGAAGTATGTGGATCCTTATTTCACCAAATATTCAAAGCTAGATGAGCCTCTAGTATGTTATATTCACCAGTTATAGTAGATGAACGTAAGTATGCTCCTGCAAATTTAGCAGGATATTAAAATTGTATATTCAAACAAATTACCTATTTCATGTAATAATTTAATAAATTGCCATTAGGCCAATTAGCATTTACTCATAGCTGACTCGTTCTTGAACATCCTTTTATTTCCACGTCACTTGAAAAGACAGGATGTTTTTGTTAGTTAATTCCCAGTGTAATTAGTTTACATTGAAATATTGATTTTACATTAAGGAAGATAAATTGCTAAAATATTGGCAGCTGAATGTTGTTTCTATACAGACTGACATTTTACAGATGAAAAGACATTGCACTGCCACTGTACTGTCACTTTCGTGCAATTACCATACGTACGTTGTTCTGTAGATAGGGCAGTACCTAGTGTAGTGAGTCTGAACTCTTAATGTCCTGGTTGAAGAGGTCAGGTCAAAATCTCTATATCTGGATTAAATAAACATGTAACTGTACCTACTTACATACCAGAACATATCACAGTCCCCTCCTGCCCCCCTTTGTTCCCCCTAAGACAATCTACTCTTGGGAAACGTAGAAGACTTTTTAATGATATAGCACAATATTTCCTCAAACTTTTTGAACTCTCTCTGATAACTACAAGCATATTTATATTTTGACATCATTAATGATTTTGATGATATTGAAAGAAGGAGGCAATTATCTATTTAATGACTTTGATAACTTCCATTACGTTCTTTCTGTTGTGTGTATATGTGTGTGTACGTATGCACGTGTGTATAGATATGTGGGTGTTTTCCTTCGTAGTGAAATGGTAATGAATGAAGATGTTGAGTTCCTGTATTGAAATTAGATTACAGTCTGGATTATGTAGTGAATAATCAAAAATAAAGTTTTCAGAAAAAAACCAATTAATAATCACTGTGGGTATTGGGGACTTGTAATCTGTGTTTCCTAGAAAATGTTATATAGAGAATAGAAATTTGCATGCTCAGAACTCTATATTATGTAATTTTTTAAATTAATGTTTTATAATAAGCATTTTTCTAGATCTAATTTGTCCGGAGATTTGGTCATGACGCAAGATGTTCTCCAAATGGTATCTCCAAATCTTCTTTATTATTTCACTCCATATCTACTTGGTATTAGACATCTCTTCTGGGGTGAATAAGAAATACTTTAATTTTACTTAACCTCACCAGATATCTCCCAATACAAAATGTTTATTTACTTCTGTGCTTCCCATCATGTTGAACAGCACTATCAAAGGATGGTGACAATTTTAACATTCCCTTTACCTCATTTTGGTACATCCCTGCTGTGTTCTTTTGAAACCTGGAAGTCCTGCAAATTCAGTTTCAGTCTTGGGAGGGGGAAACTCCGCCCAATTCTAGTGCTTAAGATTCTGCCTTCCCAAAGCAATGGTCAGTGGTTCTTGGGGTTCTAACTGAAGACAGTGAGACCAGAGCAAAGAAATCTCTTCTCTAATATGTACAAATCTTGTCAATATGGTGAAATTAAATCTTCAATTTACAGATATGACATCCATAGACAAATATCTTTGTCAAAGGCTTGATTTTCTTTCTTCTATTTATTCACCCATCTCCTTTTTCTCCCTCAAAGTAGAGCTTCACATGTTTTCCAGTCTGTAATCTCCTCGAGAACTGCCAAAATGTTCAATCTACTAGAGTAGATTATTATGGATACTGCCTACAATGACTAACACCTTGTATAAACACATTGTTGTACAATATGACTTTGCTGATTCTTTCATTAAAAGATAGAGTTAATTTCCCTATGCCTTGTCCCTAGGCTGTTTTTGTGGGTTGCTTTGCACATTACAATATGGTGGGAGTGATACTTCCTAGTTAAAACCTCAAGAGACTAGAGATTCTGCCTTGGAGAGGAACATGTAGGAGTCCCAGCTGATAGCACAATACAACTCTCTGGCTTGTGAAAGAGGTGATAGATCAGTCATCACCCAGTAGATCTGTCAACGGCATGAGTGTGCTCCGCTGACCCCATGTGGAGCAGAGAAGTGCCACCTTAGCTGAGAACTGCACAAATTGCCCAGACAAAAAATTTTGAACAAATATTTCCAAATAGAGATTAAATTGAATGATTTTTAAAAAAAGATATAGATCATTGAAATAATCTGTGATACCTTTCACACAATGAGTGAGACTGAGAATGAATAAACTAGAAGAGAATTAATGTTAGTTAAGAATGTGCTATGCCATCTGTATTAACTGCTACATATACTATACTGTCTCATTTAATTCTCACTTAACTCCTTGCAAGGAAGGCATTTAAAGAGAAATTCATGAAAGAAAAATGAATTTTATAAGTATTAAGAATATTAATCAAGAAGCAATATTTTATAAACAAGAAAAGTGAAGTAGTTCAGAATATTTTACCCCTAAATATGACAAATTGCCATACAGAGTATCTTGAATTAAAAGCCCTTAGAGATCAGCAGATGCGGGAAGAGGTATTTCCCTTATTTGCATAAAGACTGGACCCAGCAAGGAGACCAATTTCTTCCCATCCCCTCCCTGAAATCTCATTATCTTTCACACAAGGGCAGAGGAATGTGATCACACCTGGTTGGAACTTTCCACAAGACAGTCACTGTCTCTTGAACTTATTCAAATACTCAAGAGAATCATTCACAAGTCCATTTCTGTTTCCTGGTCCTTTAATTCTTCCTTTTGATTTACTGTCCCTCAAAAGAATTATCTACGTTCTCCATCTCTCTCGTGCCCTGTAGAAAACGGTATATAAGCTTCTATAAATAATTGGGTTATTGAGCCATCACTCTGTGATTTTCCTCATTCACCTTAACATTTGGTGCGTCCTTTCTCCTATTAATCTGCATTTTATCAGTTGATTTTTGAGCAATTCTTCAACAGCATAAGTCAAACAGAAGCATTTCCCATTTCAAAGCTATTTCTTGCATTTTTAGAGAATTAAAATGCACGTTTTAGTATTTTGCTTTCTAATTAAAAGAACAATATAAATTCATTGTAATAAAGTTGAAAATCAAATAGAATTATAATATAAAGAAGCATATAAATTTTATTATTACAATGGAAGTTTATTTCTACCATTTCTATATAAATATGTGATTATTTTAATATATTTAGAATAATTCTTCACATATTTCATAAAATAATGGCAAGCCACTAGATAATTAATATTTAATAGCTATTGAGTTTATGCTATTAATAACATTGTTGAACATTGAACTTGTTCTAAATTGTATTATATAAATAGTGATTTATTAACATTTAACATATTATGGATATTATAATATTGCCTGTAATATATGTTAATCTTTTTTTTCTAATAAATACCTAGAGTGGTCTACATATAGATTTTTTGGGAGGGGTCTTTATATTTTATGATATGCATTTCATTTTTTTCTTTTTGACATTTTCTTAGATAGATAGGATTCCAGTTCTCCTAAGGACAAAGGTGGGTGCCTTGCCTTGGTGCTGCCTCAGCAATTGCCCCACCTGGGAAGAAGGCAAGAGTTGGCACCTCATCTTGGTGCTACCCCACCTTAATCCTGTCCTGAGCAACTGCCACACCTAGGGGAAGGAAGAACCACTGCTAATCTGTAAATCTATATCCTGCTCTTGTTCTGTAACCTATCTTGTACTTCCTCAATAAACCTCATTTCACACTTGCCTTGCTTTAGGTGTGTCTGGTCATTCCTCGGCCAAAAGCATACCAAGAACCTAGAACAGAAAAAGATTGCCAACCCAATAGTTTTAACACATAGGATTTTATAAATTTAGTAGTCTTTTCATCAACTTTTAGGTTGTACATTGCCATGTATTTTTTCTACTAGCTGAAAACATCAGCACCACATGAATAGTTGAATGTTCAATAATATTTGCTTCAAGCCATTTGTTTTACATTTATATATTTAATCTTGCAGAAAATAATATTAATATGAAGTATGAGGTGTAAAAAAAGTTTGGTATTTTCTCTAAAATTTCAGCCAAATTTCCCAGTAGCTTTTATTGAAGATCGAATCTCTTTTCTCTACTAATTTTTAGTGTCAATTTTGTCATTGGGAAAGGATTTGTTTCTAGGTGCCCAATCTTTTACTTTTATCCATTTGATTATATTTGTGTAAGTAATGCACTAGAACGCTTACACTACATTTCAATGACTAATGGGTACCGGCCGGGCGCGGTGGCTCACGCCTGTAATCCTAGCACTCTGGGAGGCTGAGGCGGGTGGATAGCTCAAGGTCAGAAGTTCGAGACCAGCCTGAGCAAGAGCGAGACCGCGTCTCTACTATAAATAGAAAGAACTTAATTGGCCAACTAAAAATATGTAGAAAAAATTAGCTGGGCATGGTGGTGCATGCCTGTAGTCCCAGCTACTTGGGAGGCTGAGGCAGAAGGATCGCTTGAGCCCAGGAATTTGAGGTTGCTGTGAGCTAGGCTGACGCCATGGCACTCTACAGCCCGGGCAACAGAGTGAGACTCTGTCTCAAAAAAAAAAAAAAAATGACTAATAGGTACAACCCTTCTTTTATTGTCAAAAATGTATCTGGATAGTCTTGATTCTTTATTTTTTCAACAAAATATGTACATTTTCAAATTTCTTCCACTCTACCAGCTCCTCTGCACTGGTTTGCCTGAAAATGTAG
>CAUYRT010033051.1:0-42627 GCA_963574885.1 Lepilemur ruficaudatus
GCCTCTATCAAAAAATCCCAAAACAACAAATGCTGGCGAGGATGTGGAGAGATAGGGACTCTCTTACACTGTTGGTGGGACTGCAAATTGGTGCAACCTTTGTGGAAAAGAATTTGGAGATTCCTCAAAGAGCTAAAAATAGAATTATTATTTGATCCAGCAATAGCATTATTAGGCATCTACCCAAAAGAGCATAATACATTCTATGATAAAGACATCTGCACCTGAATGTTTATGGCAGCACAATTCACTATTGCTAAGTCGTGGAAACAACCCAAGTGCCCGTCAATTCATGAGTGGATTGTTTAAGTCTGGTATATGTTCACCATGGAATATTACTCAATTTTAAGAAATGACAGTGAGTTAGCACCTCTTATATTATCCTGAATTAAGCTTGAGCCCATTATTCGAAGTGAGGTGACACAAGACCTGAAGAATGGGCCCCACTTGTACTCGCCATCAAACTGGTATTGACTGATTAACACTATGGTGCTCAAACGGTGGGAACGATCACTAGAGAATTGGGGGTTGGGGGGTAAACCCACATCTCAGCAACGTGGTGGGCACTGTGGAGGGGCAGGATATGCTTGAAAAGTAGTTTGGGAGCAGAATTAGGGGTCTCAATAGGAGAAAGGAATTCCCCTAAAACTGATTTATGTGATTAACTGTACACCTCGGTAAATTCACTGAAAATCATTTAATTGTACACTTAAAATGGAATAAATGCATGATATGTAAAGTATACTTCAATAAAGGAAAAAAATGACTTTTGTCTTCAAGGGGTAGACAATCTAGTAGGAAGAAACAGATGAAAATAATGCAAGATATATAGAGATCCATAAGACATAAGTACCAGAAGAGAGATGCAAATTAGAAATGAGAAAGAGGGCTTTCAGAGGGAGAGAGAAAGTAACTAACTTGTTTTATAATTGTATAAAAAATTATTAATCCATATGTACAGGTTTGATACTGAAAATCCATACAGTTTATGCACAAAGATACTGATTAAAATGGGAGACTAATCAAAGCTTTAGATATTGAATTAGCAATAAGCAATTAAATCATGAAAACACAGCTTTGTGGACATTTAAGTTGGAAATGTCACTCTTCAAAGATAATCTGTGGGGTCGATAAAGCAATGGGATGATTCAGTAGATGGAAATCCTAAGACCAGGCAAGAAGAAAACACTGGATTATAAATAAATTACTAGCCCTGTTTTCAAAAACAATTGGTTCATTCATATGAGAAAAATGAGAGGTTAGGGATTTGACACGAGATAGTGCTTGGAGCTCAGACTTAATTGGCAAACCCGTGTTTGGTATGAGACTGTGTAAGACTGGATCGAAAGGTGAACAAGATGTAAAACTGCTGGGTTGCACAAATCCAGAGAACATCATTCATGTGAATTGTCTTTGTGAATAGCAGATACAATGCAAACAATACCTCTGGGCAAGTGACACACAGCATTGGTGACCAGAAGTGAGCAAATCCCAGACTGCCATGATTAATTCTGAAGAATAGTAAGATTAGAATGACCAAGATGCAAAGGTGCATCAGGTGGCCACACTGTTCTCGAATAGTGGCCCCAAAGCATGGAGGACCTTCAGACGACATAGTGCAAGTACAAATATAACATGGGTCACTCACAGATAGGAGGAGCCTTCATTACAGCCTTGTTTTGTAATGGGATTATGTCTCTGGGACATGTGTCTACTACCCATTCTGGGAACCCAAATATTGATGGCTATTATCAATTGGAGTCTACTTGCTTCAGATACATTTTAAGAATAATAGCTTAGGGGAGCTTTCTATTTAGCATTTTAAAAAATGACAGCGTCAAAGGGGTTCAATGAGAATGACTTACATGACATCACAGAATGAGGTCTAATGCAGAACCCAAGCCAGTCCGAGTTTCAACTTCCACTTTGTTTGTAAAAGATACAAACTTTGTAGAAACTTTACTTTCTTCAACTGATAAAATGGGGAAGAGGCTAACAGGCTTTATTTTCAGGATTTGAAGAGGGAAATGAAATTAGGTAATACATATAAAGTGCTAAACAGAGGTCTTGCCATGTTGTTTTTGCTCAACAAATGTTAGCTGTTTATGATTTTTAGTTTTCTAAAAAGCTAACTAAAGCATTTGAATATAAACACACATGCACAAGAGAGTGTGTGTGCATATGCACACATATACATATATCACACACACACAGAGGACACCCCAAAACCTTCCCCCAAGGAGGAAGCAGGAAATTGGATAATTGGTTGTCTAAGACAACTGTCATCACCCTGGATTTGATAACCTTTTACTGTTCATTAATGTCCTAGTCTGTATCAAATTGAATCTCTCTTTGAATGAGGTATTTTATCATAAGAAAAAAGAACTGTTAGTCTTTCCACATGTAGTTGTGGAAAATTTGTAAGTCAAGTCATCATTAATTATTAGTTCTTAGCTCTAGTTGCTACTATTTCTAATCTTAAAGCTCAGAAATATGCAAATCAAGAACTTACGGAGGTTACCCTTCCTACAAAGCACAATATCAAAATCTGCCTGCTGCAATTTTTTGGGTTTTCTATGGGTTGATTGAGTGGCATGTGTTTTTTATTACTTGGGAAAGATTATGATGACTGTGGCTATTTATAAAAGAAAAACAACCTTTTAACTGAGTGTTACTGGGTAAATTTCCCCTGAACAGGAATTTTACACCTAACAACAATCCCTTACAATACGGTAGCCTGGTTTTGATATTTAGCTCCTCTAAGCCACATCTGTAGTATTAAAAAGTTATTGGTAGTCCCTTAAGTGTTTACTATTGTTATCATTGACTAAAATCCAATAAAAATAATTGTAGAATATCCTAAGGGAATATTAATAGATGAGAACTACACACAAACACACACACACACACACCCCAGAAGGAAATCAGAGGGTGGAGGCAGTTCTCAAAGAAAGCAAAAGAAATCCAATACTTCAACACTTATTTCCAGAAGGTGAAGTTTGTGCTCCTAAGAGGGTGCTGTTGCACCTGAAGTCTCAGAGGTGATGATCAGAAATGTAGGGGGAAAAAAAGGGCAATGCTGTGAGGGAAGTCACAGTGGGGTCACAGGAGGGTGGCTCATGGCCCCACTCAGGGAGCCTTCTGTTAGGATGGTACATGGACTCAGAAGCCACATCACAGTGCAAGTGACAAAGACTTTTCATAGGAATTGATTTAGTGAGAGGAAAGCTCCATCTGGCAGCCAGAAAATGCAGCACAGTGGAAGGTGTTGCTTGCAGGCATGAGGGACATCCTGTGTGCCCTAGACCTAGGAGGGTAAGAACAATAAACACAAGAAGAGGACTGGAACCAAATAGAACCGTACATTAAACTCTGAAGTAAGTCTTACTAATTTGTGAGGGTCTAAATAGAAATATGTCCGTGCCTTTTTGAACCATGAACCAAGGCAAAGTCTTTTGGGGTAGTTTTATATTTTAATTGTTTTGTAAATGCACACACAACAATCCAACCTAGTAAAACAGTCCTTGAAACAGGTGCTACTAAATTATGCAGATTTCTTTTCTTTATTTCTCCCATTCACGTGCTGAGAGCCTTCTGCTTACCCATGGCCACCTACATGTGCATTCACAGTGCTTTCTGCAGTAAAGGGGGCTGTCTCTGTCCGCATCCTGGAGTCTGTGAAATGAACTAAGAGCCAACAGCCCCTTCTCACCTTTCCCTAAGCCTTTTGACAACCACCACAAGTACACAAACCCCAAATAATTCTATTGGCTTTGGCAGTCAGTTTGCTACTGCCCTTTGTTGTACCAGGAGGGGACTTTTGTGCCTGTTCCTCCGGGGCTTTGTTCCTGCTAATCAAAGACACACAGAGGAGTCTATTATAGACAGCCAACTCTGAGAATTTACAAATTTTACTCTGAGTGTTTACAAATTTGCTAGACTGTGCCTTGGATTTATCCCGTCAACATACAACCTACAGTAAACAGCCTTTTCTCTCGACATAATTTGAGCCATTGTGTGCACCAAAGAGCCATATAGGGGGATTTGACTCAAAGGGATCAGAATTTAGCTGCCTCTTGCTTCAAGACACGTGATTCTTTTACAGCAGCTTCCTTCCTTCTCGTGAATGAATCACAGTTATTTCAAAGAGAATTTGGCAAGTGGCCCCCTACCTATTCTGGATTGGCACCTTGTATTTGATTGCTCTCATTTTCCGCCCCACCCACCTTTCCGGGGCTGCCGTATCATATCCTTCACAGCTGTGTGGTCTCTGGAAAGAACAGAGACTTCATAAGCAGAAGGACTCAAGCCCTCCTTCCTGCATTTGCCAGCTATGTGCCTTTGGGCAAGTTATTTAATTTCTTGGTCTCAATTTCTCGTTTGTGAAATGAGGTTGAAAGATGTCTAACAGGATCTTTGGGAAGATTCTAAATAATCTAGTTAAAGGTACTAACCATGTTTGATATAGCAGATGAGACTTTTAATCTGCAAACTGAAGAGTTTTTAAATGCAAATTTATTTCTCTATAACTGAATTTAAAACCTATATACGCAGCCCTAATCTTTAGAGAGGCAGAAACTTCATCTCAATCAATTTGGTTACCAGCGCCACCCCCAGCTTCCTCAGGGTTTGTCTGATTTCTGAGAAGAAATGATATGGAGCTGGGCATTGGGTTTGGGGACAGACCAGTGCGTCCAGGAGAGGGGAGCAGGGACACCTGGTCTGGGCTGTTGCCTACCTGGGCAGGCACATGTCTGCTGGCTTTGTGCCTGACCAGTCTTTGGTTCCACGCGGGCCACTGATGAGCTACCCCTTGTTCTCAATGCAAGGTCCCCCTCGGTTAACCCCAGTGCCCGCTCTGGAATGGGTGTGCTGCTGTCCCCATTGTCACATGAGCTGTGGGAACACGCAGGGCTCCCCGCAGTCCTGCACCAGTTCACGTTTCTCGCTGACTCATTTGCTGCTCCCGCATCGTGCTGAGCACCGGAGGTTTCAGAGCCCCGCAGGCCTGTCACACGACACATTCGCACAGCTCTTTCTGTTCTGGATCTTGCTGTCTCACTGGTGTCCACTCAAGAATGGAACCAAGGGCCCTGTCTGCAGCTGGGTCTTCCAACTTTGCCCAAGGACCTAATTATTTGTAGCTTCCTCTGTGACTTTCACCTCCATCGTACCAGCCCACTGCCTCCTCTGTCCCAATAAACCGTAAATAGTTTAGGGGTGTGAGAAATAGATCGGATTCATCTCACATTTTCTGCACTACGTGTCTTCTCAGAGCCCGGGCTCCTGAAATGCTTCTAGCATAGTCTTTGTTAATGCTTGTGATCTAGCTACCCAAATAAGGGAGGAATTATAGGATAACTGGAAATACTAGGAGAAAATAAAACCCTACAATATTTCAGAATAATATTCTACTATAGTATATTTAAATGACTATAATATAATAGTAATATTATTAATAATAACAATGGGAAACTGTTATCGAAAGCTTTCCAGAATTCCTAATAAGAAACAATGTATGGATGACTTCAGGCCTTGACAAAAAGGGAGTAAGAAAAATGAGGAAAAGATTTCACAGAATGTTAGAATTGGAATGATCTTAGTGATCATTATTAGTTTATACTTTGGTTCCAAATCTTTTATAACCAAAAATCCCTTAAAAGTCTTTTCCTTCTATGAAATGGACACTTTGTTATAAAAAATCTTATCCTATCTGACAATATGTATCATCAATTGCTTGATTTCCTCATTACTGATTAACCAAAAAATCTAAATACTATTTATTGGTCTTTTAGTTCAGCATAAGATAGGTTTTCAGCGCTGGGCTTAGACCACATATGAAAAGGAATACTGATCAAAGCTGAAGGTCTAAGAGTGACATAAAGAAGGTGGTCTCATCCCCACCCACACCTTGTGTGACCTCCGTTTACATACTGACCACTCTATGCGTCTTGGCAGACACCCACCTGCCCAGCCTCACTAACAACAGCATTGAATTTTTCTGCTCCTTGTTTTCTAACTTGTGACCTTTCCCCTGGCATATGTTTCAGGCCTTCTTGTAGCCATCTTCTTGGCTGGGTCACTAGGCCCTCCCTTCCCTGACTTGCTCTCCTGGGTGGTCCCTAAGAGCAGGACTTCTAATCCCCACCCACACTCCTCCATGACCTGGATCCTAAAGGGCCCTGCCCAGCTCTTGACATAGAAAATTGGTAGAGTTGCTACTTTGATGAAACGTGGTAGGTGATCCTCAGCCTCAGAATAATTCATTTACTTAATAACTCCCCAATAATGCTGTACAAAGTCTTAATCCCACAACATGGCTTTTCTTATTGCATTTCTCCAGAATTCTCTTACTTTTGCCTTCTGCCTATCAAAATCCACAGTACAATCATTTCTGTCTCTTATACTTGAAAGAACTTTCCCCTCCCAATGAGCTGTCACAGCACTTTTGCCCCTCACGTGGCTTCTGTTATTCTCTCCACTGGCAGGACTTGTGATGTAGTAGAAAGCGCACAGATTTTAGAGTCAGATGAATCTGGATTCACAGCCCCGATTCATCACATCCGAGTTCTGTGATCACAGCAAGCTGCTTACCCTCTCTGAACTTACATTTCTTTATCTGCAAAACATTCATAGCAATATCTATCACACGAAGCTGTGAGAATTTATAAACCCTATCTTCCCTGGCCTCCCTGCTGCCTGTTGTCTATAACAAAGATAACAAGATAATTTCAAAATTATTTATGGGCAAGAACAGAATTATATAATGGGAAGCACACCGAAGTCACCAACGTCCTCTGTTCTAGTCCCAGCTCTGCTTTAATTAGTTTTGTTAGTTTGGCTGAGTCTCTTGTGTTGGAGGAGTGGGTGGTGGTGTGACACTTTTTTTCGTATTCCTGATGTTTCCTTCCATGTGCAGGGAGTGTAAGAAGCATAACTCTCTTGCCTTCCTTCCAGCCACTCACTCACCCCTGTGCATGGAAAGTGAGTGCTGATTTTCTCATCCATTCACTCTTCCATTCCTCTTGTAAGCTAGCTGTCCACAGGGCCTCTGCTCTGCTCTGCTCCTGAGTGGGCAGACTCTGCCCTTGGGGAGCGATACTCCCCCACTTTGGTATAGCTGAGTGAATTGACCTCCCTGTATTGAGAGGTTCGCATCAAGAAGATCACTTATTTACACAAGTAAGCTACATTATCCAATACTAGAGTGTGTTTGCAATATAGGCAACATTTGAACTCCACCTAACTTACTTGTTGGTTTTATTTTTTAATTATTCAGAACTTAAGCAGGAAACAGGGGTGTAGTTATTGGAACCCTTGCCCCCCAACACCTTCTTATCCCTGAACCTCAAATTATTCATCTGTAAATTGAGCCAAGTACTCTCTATGGTCACTTCTCGTTCTCAAATTCTGTGATCTGAGGGAGACAATGAAAGTGGCAGCATCTCCCATAATGTATGGTATATAGTAAGTATTCCACAAATGGCACTGTTTTCAGTTCCACATACAGCAATACAGAAAAATAAGTGTAAGATCGGAAGTCTTCTTTCCTTTACAAGAAGATGAATATGTGTACCATAACCAATATTTTGATGCTTGCGAAGTAGGAACCTGCCTCGCAAAGTAGGAATTCTGCTGGGATTGAAACATGACTAAGACCCTGAAGGGAACTAGAGTTTTAATTAGCAGACATGAATTAGTTTGGTTGCAAGTGAAAAAAAATTCACTTTATGTGTGTGTGTGTGTATTTTGCGAGAGGAGGGAGGCAAAGAAGTCAAGAAGACCCTGTTAAACTGAGGGGAAAACATGAATGCAAGAGGGATATCAGTAAAACCAAACCCCTGGGGAATAAAACATGTCAGAATTATTTCCTTATTTATCTTGCCTTTCCCTCCCTTTCCCTTCTCTTCCCCTTCTGCCTTCCTCCTTTCTTCTGTTCTCTTTCCCTTCCCCACATTCTCTCTCTCTCTCTGTCTCTCTCTCTCCCCCCACCCCCTGAAGTGTGACAATTTCCATTGGCAGGAGACTTGACTAACAATGCTGAATTTTTTTGTTTTGTTTTTTTAATTTCTTGTTTTTTCCTTTTTTATTTCAGCATATTATTGGGATACAAATGTTTAGGCTATGTACATTGCCCTTGCCCCACCCAAGTCAGAGCCTCAAGCGTGTCCACCCAATTTTTAACTTAAGTATCCCAGTACCAGGTTTTTAGAAAATTTCAAGGAAGGACATTGGCCCTCACCCCAGACCAACCACTTGTGGCCAGAGTAAACAGTTATATAATTGTTTAAGTGGTAGCTTTCAAAGTAGCAATGTTTTGAGGAGAGATGGGATATCTTCTTCTGGAGATGAGGTGCTAGACAGAAAAATCCCATAGAAGACTTTTGGAGGCCATGGTGGGGTTTTGATAGCCAAATCCTACTACAACTTGCCCCTCTAATACAGCACTGTGTTTGTAGCTGAGGACATGTGAACACAAGGAATTATAACAAAATACACAATAAAGTGTTAGTTTAATAATCAGGAAAAGTTGTATTTCTCTAATGCAACCTTTTCTGGTCAAAGCTATGTTGCAGTGTGTGGTTAAATTAAAAGTCCTTAATTAAGTCATTTCTTTTTCCCCATGAAGCCTCTCCCTACTCTACCCTGAAACCTAGAAAGTTGTTCTGCTGCCACAGCGTGAAACAAAGACACTCTTTAATACAACCTATAGTGCAATTAGTAAATGGCAAGATATGCAGAGTGTGTTTGCCCCCAGTGCCATGTAAAGAGGCATCATTATTATTTCCATTTTACAGGAATATAAACCAAGGCACACAAAATTGAAGTAACTTGTCCAAAGTGGTATCTTTCAGAAGTGGGAGAACAAGAATTTGAACATGGTAACTCTGGCTCCAAAGCTGTTGAGTTTATCCAATCTTTCAACAGAGGAGGATATTATACAGTATCCCAAGTAATACAACATAAATTCCCTCCTATTATTAAGTTCCTAGACAGAAATTAGATTTCAAAATTGAAATTTAAAGTTAAATTTCCTTCCTTGATTAAAAAAGAAAGGTAGCATCCAAAAAGAATAAAGTCTAAAAATGTCCTCTCCTTTATTTCTTATTCTGCTTGGTCTCAGTCATAATTGTATGAATTTCTCCTCTTTTCCTTCTCTTCATTCCCCTTAAAGTTTCTTTGCATTTCATTTTGACCACCTCCCCTGTGGCAGCCTCTCCACACCTCTCTAATTGCCTTCTTCATCTCTACACCCCACCATTATTCTTGATGTGGACAATTGCACAATCTCATGGCTTCTGCACAGGCTTAACTGGATGCATGTCAAATGTTGGTCTTGAAGAAAAGAGGGCTGCTTCTATTCTTGAATCCCCCCTAGATATTTTCCTTCTCCCATTGTCAAGCTGTGGGTGAGATATTTCTGGATTTAAGAGGCTCATTCACCATCCCTTAAATGGTAATACATAATATGGTACAGGCCATCCTACTCCTACATCCTCCATGTGAGAATGGCCCTTCACAAGGTATTTAGCTGTGAGGGAACTTGTAACATGCACAGCATCAGAGAGACATTATGAGAAGGGAGGGAGGATGAGTGATGATATCAGACCCCCTGGATATGGACTTTGACTCAACTACTTCATAATAGCTGTTTATCCTTGATAATGTCAATTAATACTTCTGAGCTTTCATTTTGTTATATAAAAAAAAAAAAAAGCACAGTAAAAAAAAAATCTGCTTTATCTACCTCACTGGAACATTAGTTTGGATTTGGGTTCAGCAACATGACAGAAAATCTAAAATAACAGTGATCTGAATGATATACATGTCTAGTTCTCATTTAGAAGTTCAGGTAGGTGGTTACAGGCTGGTATGATAGCTCGGTAATCATCAGGACTCAGGCTCCTTCTAACTGCTGTTCCACCATCTTCAGTGTGCAGTGCAATTTTCATCTCATGATGTAAGAAGTTGCACTTGCTCCCACAATCATATCTGCCTTCTGGGTATAGGTGGGAAAGAAGGCAGAGGAAATAGATGACCTTATCTATAAGGATACTATTTAAAATCTAAACATAGAAGAGTGCCATTAGAGAAAATGGCAAGTAAGAGCCTCCAAAAAGTCTCTCCTCCACAAAAGCAATGAGATAACTAGTAAAAAAAAAAAAAATGTCAGAATCACCTTTTACAGAACTCTGGAAACTAACCAAAAGTTTGTAGCAATCCAGGAAGCATTTATTCAAGAAAGGAAACCAAAATCTCAGTAGGAACAGTAAGCTTTGTGGCATTTTAACTTGCGTTAGTCTTCATCCCCCTACTCCAGCTTTATAGTAGCCTGGAAAACTAACAGCATGCATTTACAGGGCATTGACAGTGAAAACTAGCAGCCTGGCAGCCATTGGAGTAAGCAAAATAGAACTGGAGCTCACTCTAAGCTTCATTTCCAGAGAATTGTCATTATTTGACTTGTCCAGTAGTTCCCTGGAAGACTTCACTTGCCAAGTTGTCTCTGTTTTACATGACTCAAAGCTGTCCAGAATAAAAAGCCTTTTTCCTAGGCTCTTTGGTTGAAAACAATGATAGGCAATTACTTAATTTACAGCTCCCTGAGGCAGTGGATAATAATTGAGGCAAAAAGACTAACGGAGAAGTTCAAAAGAAAAAGTTCGAAATAAGATGTCCATGGAGGCATTTATAATCTCTGACATATTCCTGGGAATAAGATGGCCATATGCATGTGGAGGGCTATGCACATACTCAGAGCTGTGGACATGCTCATGAACACCTTGAGAAGGCCCTAGCTCTCACTTTAGCTCTGAGCAAGCAGGAAACGAAGGCTAAAGGTGAGTTGGCAATTAGCTACCTTTGATTGTTGATGGCATGGTCTGCCATGCAAACAGAGCCCTTTGACAAAGACAGGAAGATATATTTGTACCACCGATTTAAGAAAATCCCTATCTAGTTTTTTGATGCCCACTAAACCAATCAAGCAGAGATTCAATGGCCACACACAACAAAGAATACAAACTTAATAGAATTATAATAGTTGTTAGAAGTCAGTAAACAAACAACTTCTATACAAACAGCCTCAACAACAAAAAGCCTGTGTGTGTCAGAGAAGGGAATCTGATTTCCACAGTTACCATATTATATTATTTAAAATGTCCAGTTTTCAACCAAAAAATGAGACACACAAAGACACAAGAAAATATGACCCATAAACAGGAAAAAAAGCAGTCAACAGAAACTGTTCCAGAGGAAGCCTAGACATTTCACTTATTAGAAAAAGACTTTAAATCAGCTATTTTAAATATTTTCAAAGAACTAAAGGAAACTATGTCTAAAGAACTAAGGAAAGATATGAGAAGGGTGTCTCATCATGTAGATCATGTCAAAAGAGATAGAAATTATAAAAAAGAAACAATAGTACTTCTAAAGCTGAGAAGTATAAGAACTAAAATGAAAAATTCACTAGATGGGCACAAGAAGATTTATGAAAGCAAAAGAAAGAATCAGTTAACTTGAAGATGGGTCAATAGAAATTAATCTGAAGAAGAAAAATAAAAAAGAATGAGGAAAAATGAGCAGAGTCTGAGAAACCTGTGGGATACCATCAACCAACATATGCAAAAGACGAGGAGAAAGAAAGTGAGAAAGAAAGACTATCTGAAAAAATAATGGCTAAAAACTTCCCAGATTTGATGAAAACCATTAATCAACACATAGAAGAAATGCAACGTGTTCTGAATAACATAAACACCAAGAAACCCACATCTATACACATCATAATCAAACTGTCAATGACAGAAAGAATCTTGAAAGCAACAAGAGTGAAGTGACATTTCACATACACAAGAGATCCTCAGTAAGATTAACAGCTGATTTCTCATCAGAAATAATATATTCAAAGTGATGACAAAAAAAAAATTTATAAAAGCAAAACTATCAGACAAGAATTCTATATCCAGCAAACCAGCAAAGCCATTTTACAAAAATGATAGTGAAATTAAGACATTTTCAAATAAATAAAAACTGAGAGAATTTATTATTAGCAGACTTGCCCTACAAAAAAATAGCAAAGAGTGTCCTTCAGGCTGAAATGAAAGGACACTAGACAATAACGTCAATCCACACATAGAAACAAAGAGCACCAGTAAATATAACTGCTAAGCCAATATAAAACAGTATAAATGTATCTTTTATTTGTAACTCTTTTTTTTCCATCTATCTGATTTAAAAGTCAACTGCTTAAAGCAATAATTATTTCTGGTGAGTAAATAATATATAAAAATATAAATTGTAGAACAATAATAACACAAACTAGCAAGAAGGCAATTACTATAAATTACTATGTTCATTGTGATCCCCAGGACAACCACTAAGAGAATAACAAAAAAAGATAAGGAAATTAAAATGATACACTATAAGTTATTTATTTAACAGAAAAAAGGTGGTAATGGAGGAACAGAGAAACAAAAAAGGCATGTAGAAAACAAATAAAGACGGCAGACATATCCTACCTTACCAGTAATTATATAAAGTGTAAATGCATTAAATAATCATAAGACAGAGATTGACAGATGGATTTTATAAAAAGAGGTTCAAGTATGTGCTGTCTAAAGAAAAACACTTTAGATTCGTAGACACAAATAGGTTGAAAGTAAAAGGTTGGAAAAAGATATACTGCACAAACCGTTATCAAAAGAGAGCTGGAGTGGCTGAACTAACATAAAACGAAATAAACTTTAAGATAAAAAATGTTACTGGAGACAAAAAAGGACTTTTAGCTTTTCTTCCTTCTGAGACCAAATATGTAGTCTTTTCCAACACCACTTCTTCAACTCTCCAACAACATGTAGGTATCCCACAAATTGAATTCAATTCTGACAATAACACAAGGAAATAGTGTCAGACTTTATAGGTTTAAGAGCTCAGTCCCACAAAACTGGCTTCCCTTGAGATATCAGTTACACGTCCCGAGGTTACTCACACTTCTTTTTGGCATAGATACATATTCAGAGTTTTCCATGACCTCCCTCCACAGCCCTTCTCAGTTTTAACAATTTGCCAGAACAACTCATAGAACTCAGGAAAGTGTTTTACTTACTATTACAAGTTTATTACAAATGATACAACCCAGGAACAGCCAAATGAAAGAAAAACACAGGGCAAGATATGAAGAGAGATGACAAAGAGTTTCTATGCCAATCTTCCAGCACCTTAGTATGTTCACTAATCTGGAAGATCTCTGAACCTTATCATTTGGGGTTTTTTTAAATAGAGGTTTCATTACATAACCATGATTGATTAAATTGCTGTTTAAATCATAGTCAATGAACAAATTGTCACTGGTGATTAATTCAATCTCTAGTCCTTCTCCTTCCCTAGAGATTGGGATGTAGGACTGAAAGTCACAAGCTTCTAATAAAGCCTTGGTTTTGCTGGATACTATCTCCCATCCTTAAGTGGCCTTCCAAGAAAAGTCACTTCATTAGAATAAAAGATAGTCCAATACCCTTATCATTTAGGAAATTTCCCAGAGTCTTAGAAGCTCTGTGCCAAAAATTGGGGACAAAGACAAAATATCTTTCTTATTAGGCCATGAGGACACTGTATAATAATAAAAGTCAACTCTTCAAAAGGAAATAACAATCATAAACATATATGCACTTAACAACAGAGCTCCAAAATACATGAAGCAAAACCTGACAGAATTAAAGAGAGAGATGGACAATTCAACAATAATTGTTAGAGATTTGAACACCTCACTTTCAACAGTGGATAGAACAATTAGAAAGAGGATCAACAAGGATGTAAAAGATTTGAACAACTATATAAACCAACAAGATCTAACAAATGTCTATAGTTGCTCCACTCAACAACAGCAGAATATACATTCTTCTCAAGTGCACACAGAACATTATCCATGACAGACCATATGGTAGGCCATAGAATAAGTCTCCATACATTTAAAAAACTGAAATCATACAAAGTATATTCTCTGACCACAATATAATGAAATTATAAATCAATAACAGAAGGAAATTTTAGAAATCCACAATATGTGAAAATTAAATAACACATTCCTAACTAACCATAAATCAAGGAAGAAATCACAAGGGGATTATAAGAGCTGCACACATCATTTTTATTTACATTTTACTTTATTGTATTCACATTGTATTGGTCAGAACTAGACACATGGCTACACCTATGGTCATGTGAGGCTTGGGGGTGTATTTATTATGAAAAGCCACCTAAAAATTGCAGATTATGCTACTGTGGAAAAATAAGGGGATAGATATTGGGGGGTATGGATCAATCTTTGCCACATAAGGTTGCTGTGGGGACCAAGTAAATAATATGTGAGCAAGACCTTTGTCATTCAAAAACCATTATACAAATGTGAGTCATGATTATTGTTCATCTGGTCAGATTGTCAGGGATGCCAGCCATCTCCAAGGCTGACTCAATCTTTAATTGAACAAACATTTAAAAAATAGTTGGTTGAATTTAATTTAACATTTACTGGCCAAGGTTTCAAACTCTCAGTGAAGCATAGAAGAGTATTTCACCATAAAGTTGATATGAGAGTAGCTTCTAACTTCCAAAATGTTGCCCTAAAACTCGGGTATCCTGGTCACTGGCTTTGTGGGAGCAGGAAGTCTCTCTCTAGCAGTTATAATTGTGGGCATTGCCAAGCACTAGAGAATTTGAATAGCCCATGTTCTTTATCTCTGGTGGTCTTGTTTTCATTGAATTTTGTCATGAGTGCTGATTCTTCTAGAAGGTTTTAGGCAATTTTACTTTATGTGAAAGAGAAGCATAGAATTGAATAAATAAAAGTCCCTAGCCTATTGATTTACAAATGCAGTCAGAGATTGGCGTGCCTGCAGCATCTTATCATGGGCTCATGCCATCATATTGAAGTAAACCAGCCATAAAACACCCCGTTCCGCAAATCTGACATCCAAACAACTCTGTTCACAAAGGGGTTAAGAAACAACCTGCATGACAATATCAAAGTTCAGAACAATGTCTGTATATTGGAGAAAAAACAAAAAATAAATACTCTCATGTGCTTCTTCCCAGAATTTCCCACTATGATATCTTCTATAAAAATAAAACATAATACATAATATCCCTGGCATGTGGCCCAACATGTTCACTGCAACCTAGAAATTTCTTTGGAATCTATATTATATTGTAAAACTTTATGTGAATTTTGCTTTAAAATATTTCCATGTTGATCTACATGTTAAAATAGTATTTTATATCACTCATGTTCAAATAACAATGATATTCCAAAGAGAATCATGATGTGTAACATTTGGCTGCAGCACCCTCACACAACATTGCACTCCCCTTGCAGAACTCAGGGCATCAGGCAGTGCCAGGGCTTGTCTAGTGTTCCCTCACAGGTACGCACACTCGGCAGGAAGGATCCCTGCTCTTGCTGCCCCTCCAGCCCTGTTTCTCTCTGACATGAGATTCATGTTGAAAATGCTGGAAAGCTTTGCCTAAAGATGTTTTTATGAAATACTCCCACCAAAGCCTTGTGTTGATTATTTGGGAGACAGAACATCTTCCTGGTCTGTTTTTCTCATTGATATTTCCTAAGTGCCTGGAACAGTGTTGGGCACATGGTAGGTATCCATTAATATTTGTTAGATGGCTCACACCATCTAGGGATCTCATTTGTCAGCAAATGATCTTTTAATTCAGCAAATAATGTATTTTATATCAAAAAGAACATATTTATTAAGAGTTATCATTTATTGGGTACCTATTTTGTGCTAGGCATATAAATACACTTCAACTCTGCAGGAGGTTTTTTGGGGTGGAGGAAGATGGAATTAGAAAGATTAAGTAGCCTATTCCAGGTCACATAATTATCAAGCTATCTAAAATGAATACTTTTTCCACTAGGCCTCACCGACTTCTACTTTCAGAAGGTGTCCACTTTAAAGGCCATTGATACAGAGACCCTTTGCTCCTATGAGAAATGTCAAGGGTTACTTATATAGTTTGATTCAAAGTAGTTTTGGAATTTGGGTATCTAACACCCAGTCTAGTCTACCTGGGGCTCGTTCAGGCCTCATTAGTCTCATTAATATTGTTAGATGCTATTCAGCACAGTAGCCACTAACTTCATGTGTGGCTAAAGAGCACCTGAAATGTGGCTCTCCTAATTGAGATGTGCTCTAAGTATAGATTACACACCAGATTTTGAAGAGAAAAATATCAAATATCTCTATAATTTTTATATTGATTACATGTTGAAATGACAACATATTATTAAAATTATTTTTCATTGTTTCTTTTTACTTTTTTGGAGTGTGGCTACTAGAAAATTTAAAATTAGGTGCATGGCTTGTATTATGTTTCTGTTGGATAACACCAGTACAGCTTTTCAGTCCAATTCAATTCTCACTGTCTAGGCACTGAGCTACAAGTAGAGGGACACACACAATGGACATGAAAAATCTTTGCTCCTCAATGAGTTTATAGTCATGTGAAAAAAATGGATATATACACTAGTAGCCGTACTACCAGGAAGCATGTGCAACTACTATGTAAGATAGATAGGCAATATTACAAGAGCCCTTCCTAACCTCCTGGATCAGTATTCTCCCTTTATAGTGGCCTTCAATCAACCCATTAACACATGAAACAGCATTGTTATATCTTAGGGGTGTGTGATTTAGAACGACAGAGACCAGGATCCTGGTCCCCTTATTGACTAGCTCTGTGGTTTTGGTTGAGTGGTTCTCTGATGAGATTCTAAAACACAGATAAAAATATCTGCTCCACCTACCTCACAAGGCTTTTATAAAAATGGGATGATATTGCAGTACCTATCTCACAGGCTGCTGTAAAAATTAAGTGAGCTAACATGGGTGTCTTGTTCCATTCGGGTTGCTATAACAAAATACCATGAACTGGGTGGCTTATAAAAAACAGAAATTTATTTCTTATGGTTCTGGAGGCTGGGAAATCATTTCCTCATAAAATGCGCCTCCTAGCTGTTTTTATATGGCAGAAGGAGCAAGGCAGCTCTCTGGGGCCTCCTTTAAAAGGGCACTAATCACATTAATGGGGGCTCCTCCCCCATGACCTAATCACCTCCATCTCATAATATTATCACATTGGAGATCCAGGCCCCATCTCATAATACTATCACACTGGGGGTTAGGTTTCAATATATGAACTTCAAAAGGAGGGGAGCACAAACATTCAGACCATAGTAATGGTAAGCACTTAGCAAGGGGCCTGGAACACAGTAACTGGTACTAAGTATTCTAACATTTATTTCCTAAATAGAGCTTATCACAGTCCCTAATTGCCTCATTCATTTACTTACTTATTTACTCTTTATCCCCCCACCAGAAAGTAAGTTCCAGAAAGATAAAGACTTTAACACCACTAAAGCTTTCACACCTAGGCAAGAGCTTAACACACAGTAGGCTTTCAGTAAATATTTGTTGACTAAATTATTGTCCTTAAAAGCTATAAGCATAACAGAGAGAGTCCAATAAGGACAGAAAACAGCAAATTAAACACCAGGCTAAATTTGAGATTTTTTTTTTTATACCTTATTTTCTTAGTAGCAGATTACTCAGCCATCCCTAAAAAAAGAACAGTTTGGGGGATAGATATTTTGGTAAATTGATAGAGTTGAGAACGAGACCTCCAGGAAGCATTCCTAAATGGTACCACAGGCTAGTTCGGTTGGATTCTGTTTTGCTCTGTGTATCTGCAAGCAGATGTTCTAAGCAGAATAGATTAGGGACTGTGGGAGGAAGAAGAAGTTGGAATGAGACAGCTGCCATCCGGAAATAAATTTGGAACCAAAATTAACGTCTAAGAAGAATGTTTAAAAAGCCTGTTGTGTGGTGCACAATGTAAATATTCTTTACAGCATCCCCATGTATCCCCACTACGTCAATGGCTAAACACTTGTTCCTTGCTACCGCATTGTGGGGCTGGGGCTGTTTAGAGGGATGTGATGAAATACTGGGTCTGACCTCAAGATGAAAATATATGACAGGTTCTGCAGGGTAATCCAGCTGCCCAGTGGAATTATCTCCTGATTGAGAGGACAGGGAAAAGGTGTCCCTGAAATAAGAGAAAAGAGAAGAGAGAAGGTCCTGAGGATGCTCGTCAGGTGAGATGGAGGGTATGTAGGTGTCTTGCTGGAGTGGGGAGGCAACATCCCAATAAGGGAGCAGAACAGTGACCCCCAGGGAACCATCCAGAGAGACACTCTCAGCCCTGAGCAACGGGCCTAGCTTAAGTTGCTCAAAAGGCACAGGGAAGCAAAATGGCGGTACCCAGCTCTGGCTCAATGAAAGATTGCTCATCTCCAAACTGCAGCCTGTCAGCTCCAGCACTGATCACTGAGCTCGAGGCTTATGTTTCACCTAGAACCCTGTGAGTTGACAGTGAGGCAGTTGTGCCAACGAAAGGTAGAGACCAAGGCTGTGCCCTTCCGTAGTCCTGTGGGAGGTTAAATGAGCTGTGGAAGCTGGTTCTCCAATGGCATTATTATGGCCTCAGCCAGAGATCACAGGTCTCATTAGCCACACAGCCATCACTAACTAGCTGGCGTGTCTTGGCAATGCAAGTTAAAATGTGCCCCAAAGCGACAATCCTGAGTGTTGCCCTGGAGTAAGTCCTTCCTTCTCGGCTGAGGCGCAGCACAAGTCACGACCTCAGACCAAAGCTGGAATGTATGGGCTCCCAAGCTGGAAAGAAAGGGGTGACAGACTTCATGTAACTATCGGCCACAAAAAATTACCTGGAGTTTCTTACCTCAGGCTATTTCCACCAGATCTTTGAACTTATGTGCAATGCTCTCCCTGGTTTTGACCCCTTGCTCATTCCCTACTCACTCCTCTGTAGAGACAACCCTGAACTCCAGGGAGGCCTAACTTCTCTGACCTTTTTGTGCCCGGAGTGTCTTCTGATTTTCCTCCGTTACAGCCCCTGTTATACTATTTGGCTCTTCTTTTGCAAGTTTGCTGCTCCAAGAGAGCTTATTGAGGATAGAAATGTGTCTTCCTGTATTAATAGAACCTGGCTTAAGGCCTGACCTGTATTTGTTAAACTGAGTGAAATCGAATTGGGAGTTGATGCAGCCTCTCTGGGAATATTCTGTGATGCTCACTCCTCCTCTTCCTTCTCTTCCTCCTAACTCAGTTCCCATACCTTCCTTTACACAGATTCCTTACATTTTGAGAATTCACAAAGAACAAATTATTTGAACTGAAAATTCCACAGATGTAGGGTTACCAAGAGGCAGTAGAGAGAGCCCACCAATGGAAGTGACAGAAAACTGGATTCTAGTTCATGCTTTGCCCTCCTGGGCTGTGACACTGAATCGGTCCCTTCATGATCCTCTGAAAAATCAAGTGGAATCACTGAAACCTAGAATTTCTAAATTTTGTAGAGAAGAAGAAAGCCATTTAAGGTTAATGGGCCAAAGGATAACCTCTAAAAAGGGTTTTAAGAGAATCTCAAACAAAATACTCTTTGTAAATAAAAAAGTCCAATGATACAATAAGCACATCAGAGTTGTTTCAGGGGAGGGCAAAAGGAAAAGGGACGTATTCTAGAAGGAAATAAGTAAACAAAACAAGTGAGAGCCCTTGAATGGACTAATGATGACAGTTTGCCATATATTAAGAAGTGTCCAATCCTTCGCATCTGACGTTCCCCAAAAGGAGGGGGTGATGTAATTAATTAAAATCGGTTA
Source organism: Lepilemur ruficaudatus (assembly GCA_963574885.1). Classification (NCBI taxonomy): domain Eukaryota; kingdom Metazoa; phylum Chordata; class Mammalia; order Primates; family Lepilemuridae; genus Lepilemur; species Lepilemur ruficaudatus. Next base: position 19,757 of record CAUYRT010033051.1, read on the forward strand.
GGCTGGATTAACTGAAGAGGGGGAGAAAACCAGAAGCAGGGCATTGTGCCATGTGGGCAACAGCAAGGAGTAGGGTGGATACAAAGATGAAAGGGACACACACACGCCCCAGCAAAGCTACAGAGGAGGAACCTGCCTTGTCGTACCCAGGTCCGTGGGCTGGAAACTTTCAATTCAGTTCCCTTTTCACTAGGCCCTGTTAAAAGGCAGAAAGATCTACCTAAAATGCTTTCTCTGACTTTACATAATGAGACATTATGTAAAGAGTAAACTTAATTTAGATGATGGTGTTGACCAGAACAAACAGCAATAAAGCAGAAATGATTAAAAACACGTCAATCACATTTATCCCTTAGAGCGTACAATGTGTACACAGCCTTCGAAATCAGCTGTGTTACTCTGGGCACCAGACCCACTAACCTGGCCTCTTGGTATTGAAAAGGTCAAAAGTTAAAAGCCTAAGCAGACTCTGAATTTCTGAAGGTGCAAATAAGAGGGGCACTTCTGCCACTACCACCATCTGCTAAAAATCTGCTTATTCTGCAGGAAACCAAGGAACAAACACATCAAAAGATTACCCTAAAATTGTTCTGATAAGTCCTTTTATGGGTTGATTTTTGCCTTCTCAAAATTCACATGTTGAAGTTGTAACCCCCAGTACCTTAGAATGTGACTTTTTGGAAATAGGGTCATTGCAGGTGTAGTTAGTTAAGATTAGGTCATACTGCAGTGGGGTGGGTGCTTAATCCAACATGATTGGTTTCTTTATAAGAAAGGGAAATCTGGACACAGACATGCACACAGGGAGAATGCCATGTGGAGACAAAGGCAAAGATTGGGGTGATGCTTCTACAAATCAACAATCACCAAAAATCACCAGCCAACCACCAGAAGCCAGGAGAGGAACACAGAACAGATTCTTCCCCACAGTCTCCAGAAGGAATTGACCCTGCCCACACCTCCATCTCAGAACTCTAAAAACTGTGAGACAAAGAAGTTCTGCTGTTTAAGCCAGCCAGTTTATGATACTTTATTACAGTAGCCCTAGCAAACTAATATAAGCCCATAATTTACATCAATGAATAAAGAATAATATCCTGCATTGGCAGTAAGGTATAGTAGTGGCCAGGAGCTCAGTCTGTCTGCTTATGAATGGAGGTGTGTAAGTACACAGCCTGTTGCTATCACCTGAATCCGTGAAGCCACAAGAATGTTGTTCAACCTTTCAGGCACTTCAGTCCCTCCACTGTAAATGGGGTTAAATCGTAGTCATAGGATGAAATGAGCTAATAGTACAGTGCCTGGCATATAACATGCACTCAATAGATGTTAGTTATTATTATTGGCTGAGTGTATTGTAAACTACATAGCACTTTCACATATTTCATTTCATCTTTCTTCAAATTCCATGAGGGTACTGCTGTTATTCACATTTTACAGCTGGAGATTCTGAGGCCCACATATTTTAACTAGACAATCCGGGGGAGTGTTGGGATATGAGCAGATCAGAGTTGAAATCCCAACTTTGCCACCTCCTAGCTGTGTAATTTTGAGTGCATTTTTTAAATCCCTCAAAATCTCTGTTCTTCCAGTTCCCAAATAAATAACTGTGAGAATGATAAATGTGTGGTCAGTGTCTGGCTAATACTAGGCATTTTGATAAATTATTTTCATTACTATTAATTAACTTGTCCAAAATCACACCAATTATTGGTAGAACCTAAGACTTTAATGAGCTTCATATGATTTCTGCTATACCTCACCACTTTCTTGAGGGAAGGTTGTAGACATCAAAACTGGGGAAATGTTGCAAGATGTGGGGACACTGGGTCACAAGGACCCAGTTGGAGAGAAGGAAGATAAGTACAGGCAGTAGAGTGTAATATTGAGATGGAGGCAGAGAGAGAGCAGAAGGAGTCCATTGTAATCCATTTGCTACCAAGTGACTTATGGGTTTTCTCAAGGAGTAGTGTCATGTCAAGGACTCAGCTTTAACCTCTTTGGCTCATAGTTTGTACACCAAACAGCAGCAATGCATAGATACTGTTGAGCCCACAGCTAACCTCCATCTATGCCACCATGACTGCTTAATTCATGAGCCTACTTTGCCAGAACTAATTGCCTAGCTGACATCGACTGACCAGGTCATCTGTTTACTTGGTTGTTTAGTCCCTCTTCTGTGGTGGATACTCCCTAGAAGATATTATCATTCAATACAAAGATCTTCACACATTATACCTTTGAGTAGGTGGAATAGTGCCTCTACCCAATGTTGTTTAAATCCTAATCTCTGGAATCTGTGACTGTATTACATCACATGGCAAAAAGAAATTAAGGTTGCCCATCAGCTAACCTAAAAATAGGAAGAGTATACTGGATTATCCAGGTGGAACCAATGTCATCACAGGGTTTTAAATGCAGAAGAGGGTGACCAAACTGTCAGTGTTAGAGTGATGCAATGTGAGACAGGCTGTTGATAGATGTGGAGATATAGAAAGGGAACCATGGGCCAAGGAATGCCAGCAGCCTCTGGAAGTCAGAAAAGGCAAGGAATGTGATTCTTCTAGGATTCTAAAGCATCCAGGAGGATTGTAGCCTTGCCAACACCTTGATTTTAGCCCCACAGGAGCTATTGTAGATTTTGACTTCCAGAACTTTAAGATAATAAATTTGTGTTGTTTTAAGCCACTATAATAACTTGTTGCAGCAGCAATAGGAAACCAACACATGACTACTCCTGTATTTCCATTCACATGCCTCTATACAGGATCTCTTTACCCCCATTCTTTCTCTTTTCTCTCTCCAGGCAGGGCCAGAGAGCACAAGTTAGTGCTTGAGCCAGCATGACCAACCAGATAAGCTACTGCCCAAAACTTTATTCATGTTCTTAATATGGGTCACTTCTCTTCTCACACAAAGTGAATAATTATATGTACCATCTAAAGTGCTGTCTATTGGGAGGACTTTCTTTCTTCATTGTCTCTCAGGGCCATTCTGGTGCCATACAGCCACAGCCTATTTTCTGTGTGCACCCATATACTGAGCTAACCCATCTGTATTGGTTCCTTGCCTGTGGTCACCATAAACAATTACCACAAACTAGGTGGTTCCAACTACTGAATTCTGAGCAAATCCATTTGAAGGCCTGAAAAAATAGCCCTCCAGAACACACCAACACTGCAGCCAGTATCAGGGGCTCTGAGACCTAAAATCAGGCGTGCTCAGGCCACTGCTGCCATTACTAAGGCCCAGAAACCAGCTCAGCTGATGTTAAAGTCCCCAGAAAAACTTCATCACAGCCTCAACTAATAACTGTACCCTAGGCCACCAGTGAAATCACAGATACCACTGGCCCTGTGAACTACCTAAGAAATCATACAAAGATCACACTACTGCAGACACCCAAAATCAAAGCCAAAGTATCCTACTTAACCAACTATATATATATATATATATATATATATACACACACACACACACATGCACACACACATATATATATATATATACATACATACATACACACACACAATCTTCAGGAAAAAATCAAAAGAAATTTCAAAATATTAAAACAAGCAACTACTATATCAGGTGGACAAATATCAATAAAAAGACACAAAAAAAGATGAAAAATCAAGGAATATGACACCATGAAAGGACCACAACAATTGTTCAGCAAGGGATCCCAATAAAAAAGAATTCTTCGTAATGCCAGATAAAGCATTCCAAATATTGATTCTAAAGAAGTTTGATGAGATGCAAGAGAAATCTGAAAAGCAATACAAAGAAATCAGATGATCAATTCAGGATACGAATCAAGGAAATTCTGGAGCTGAAAAATTCATTGAAAAACACATTCTAGAACTTCAAAAATAGAATAGACCAAACAGAAGAAAGAATCTCAAAACTTGAAGACAGGTTTTTTGAAATAATCGAATCAGACACAAATAAGGAAAAGAATTAAAAAAAATGATCAAAGCCTTCAAGACATATGGGACTACATAAAGTGACTGAACTGATGTATTATCAGTATTCCCAAAGGGGAAGAGAGGTCAAAAAGTTTAGAAAACCTTTTAAGGAAATAATCAATGAAAACTTCCCAGCATTAGCAAGAGGGTTAGACATTCAGACACAGGAGGCCCAATGATCCCCAAGCAAATACATTGCAAAAAGGATTTCACCATGGCATATTATAATAAGAATAACTAAAGTTGAAGTGAAAGAAAGAATTTTAAAATTAGCAAGAGAAAAGCATCTAGTCACCTATAACAAAAATTCCATCAGACTAACAGTGGGCCTCTCAGTAAAAATCTTACAGTCCAAGACAGAATGGTATGGCATTTTCAAATTGCTCGAAGAAAAAAATGGTTAGCCAAGAATTTTAAATCCTGCCAGAATAAGCTTCATAAATGAAAGAACAATAAAATCTTTCCCAGAGGAGCAAATACTGAGAGAATTCATCACCACTAGAGAGGCCCTACAGGAAATATTCAAAGCTGTATTAAGCCTGGAAATCAAATATTAATATTCACCATCACAAAAACACATGGAAATAGAAAACTCAAAGGTCTTATAAAGTATAATAATCACACAAAGGAGGAAGAGACAGAAATTAAAGAGCAACATGGAAAAAATTCAGCAAACCACAAAAAAGGGCAGAAAAATAAAGAGACAAAAAATGTATAGAAAACTAGAAATCAACTAACAATATGACCAGAACAAAGCCTCACATATCAATACTAACCTTGAACATAATAGATAAAATGTTCCACTTAAAAGATAGATTGATAGAATAGATTTAAAAAATACGATCCGACTATATATTGCTTACAAGAAACTCACCCTACCCATGAAGACATATATAGACTGAAAGTGAAGGCATAGAAAAAGATATTCCATGCAAGTGGAAATCAAAAGTGAGCAGGAATAGCTATATATTTTTTTTTTTTTTTTGAGACAGAGTCTCACTCTGTTGCCTGGGCTAGAGTGAGTGCTGTGGCGTCAGCCTAGCTAACTGCAACCTCAAACTCCTGGGCTCAAGTGATCCTACTGCCTCAGCCTCCCGAGTAGCTGGGACTACAAGCATGCGCCACCAGGCCCGGCTAATTTTTTCTATATATTTTTAGTTGTCCAATTCATTCCTTTCTATTTATAGTAGAGACGAGGTCTTGCTCTTGCTCAGGCTGGTTTTGAACTCCTGACCTTGAGCAATCTGCCCACCTCGGCCTCCCAGAGTGCTAGGATTACAGGCGTGAGCAGGAATAGCTATATTTTTATCAGATAAAACAGGCTTTAAATCAAATCAAAAACAGTGCAAAATGATAAGATATTATATAATGATAAAGGAATCAATTCAGCAAGAGTATATAATGATCCTGAATATATATGCACTCAATATCAGAGCATCCAAATTCACAAAACTAATATTATTAGACCTAAAGAAAGAAATAGCAACACATGAGTAGTGGGGGACTTCAACACCCAACTCGCAGGACTAAACCAACCATCAAGACAGAAAATTATCAAAGAAGCATTGGACTCAAATTGGACTTTAGATCAAATGAAATTAATAGATATTTACATAAAATTTTATGCAATAACTACAGAATATACATTTTTTTCATTAGCATAAGAAACATTTTCCAAGACAGAACCACATATTAGGCCACAAAACAATCTTAACACTAAAAAATATCAAAATCATATCAAGTATCTTCTCAGACCACAATGAAATAAAGCTTTAAATCAATACAAAATCAATACGGTTTTACAGAAACTGTAAAAATACATGAAAATTAAACAATATGTTCCTCAACGATCACTGGTTCAATGAAGAAATAAAGATGGAAATTAAAACTTTTTTAATGAATGAAAATAAAAACATAACACAACATACTATCAACCAGTGGATACAGAGAAAGTACTGGTAAGAGGGAACTTTATAGCATTAAATGTCTACATCAAAAAGTTGAAAGATCACAAATTAACAACCTAAATTTGCATCCCAAGGAACTAGAAAAAGAACAAACCAAACCTAAAATTAACAGAAGAAAAGAAAAACAAAAATCAGGGCAGAAGTAAATGAAATAGAGACAAAAAAAATACAAAGTTTCAACAAAATGAAAAATTGGTTCTTTGAAAATATAAACAAAATTGATATGCCACCTGGTAGACAAACCAAGAAGAGAGAAGATCCAAATAAACACAATCAGAAATGAAAATGAGAGATTACACCTGATACCACAAAAATACAAAAGATCACCAGAGACTATTATGAAAACTATATGCTCACAAACTAGAAAACCTAGAGAAAATGGATAAATTCATAAAAACATAGAACCTCTAGATATTGAGCCAGGAAGAAATAGAACTCCTCTATAGACCAGTAATGAGTAGTGAGATTGAATCTGTAATAAATCAAAAAAACTCCCAAGAAAAAAAAAAAGCTCAGGAGCAGATGGATTCACAGCCCAAACTTACAAAGAAGTACTGATGCCAATCCTACTGAAAATGTTCCAAAAATTTGAGAAGTGAAATCTCCCTAACTCTTTCCATGAAGCCAGTATCACCCTGATATTAAAGCCAGACAAGGAAACAGTAAAAAAAGAAAACTACATACCCATCAATACCTCTGATAAAAACAGATGCCAAAATCTTCAACAATAGCATATCAAATCCAACAGCACATCAAAAATCAATTCACCACAATCAATGGGATTCATCTCAAGATGCAAGGGTGGTTCAACATATACAAGTCAATATATATGATTCACAACATAAACAGAATGGAAAACAAAAACTATATGATTATCTCAATAGATGAAGGAAAAGCATTCAATAAAATCTAGCATTCCTTTAAAAACCCTGAAAAAAACTTGGCACAGAAAGAACATATAATACCTCAAAATAATACAAGCCATATTTTGACAAACCCACAACCAACATGATATTGAATGGGGGAAAGTTGAAAACATTCACCTGAGAACTGGAATAGGACAAGAATACCTAGTACTCTTGGCATAATACTGGAAATCCTAGCCAGAGCAATCAAGCAAGAGGCAGAAATAAAAGGCGTGGAAACTGAACAAGAAGAAATCAAATTATCTCTGTTTGCTGATGATATGATATACCTAGAAAACTCTAAAGACTCCACTAAAAGAATCCTAGATTTGATGAATTCAGCGAAGTCTGAGGTTATAAAATCAATGTACAAAAACCAATAACATTTCTAGGCATCAACAATAACCAAGCTCAGAACTAAATCAAGAACTCAATCCCTTTTATAACAGCAGCAAATAATAAAAATAAAATAATCAGGAATAAATTTAACCAAGGAAGTGAAATATCTCTTCAAGGAGAACTACAAATCATTGATGAAAGAAATCATAGATGACATAAACAAATGGGAAAACATCCCATGCTCTTGGATCAGAAGAATCCATATTGTTAAAATGACCATATTGCCCAAAGAAATCTATAGATTCAATGTGATTCCTATCAAAATACTAATGTCATTTTTCAAAGAATTAGAAAAAATAATTATAAAATTCATATGGAACCCAAAAAAGAGCCTGAATAGCCAAAGCAATCCTAAGCAACAAGAACTGAGGTAACACATTAGGTGACTTCAAACTATATTATAAGGCTATAGTAACCAAAACAACATAGTATTGTCATAAAAGTAGACACATAGATCAATGGAACACAATAGAAAACCCAGAAATAAAACTATATACCTACAATCAGCTAATTAAATGGTGATACAATGGAACCCCCACCCACACATCTTTTATGTCTTTAGCATGGAGCTCATCTCTGCCATCCCTCATGAAACACAATAGAGTTCTGTTATTCTGTCTTGGCTAGGGGTGGGTGAGATGGGGGATGCTCAGAAGCTTTTATATGACCTTCCACCATTCTTACTATGCTAGCTCTTACCCCACAGAGGAAGGAACAAAATGTGAGAGTTCTGCCAGCTACAATATGTTCATTACAATTATACATTTAGAGACCAGAGAAACTACTATTAGGTGAGTCTGAGGACCCAAAGGACCCACTATGTGACAGATTTGGGCCAGGGCTCCATTTACTGCATGGTCCTCATATGCCCCCACTCTAATGGGAGTAGAAGAATGAAATCATGTCATGTCCCTGTGTCTCTATGTCAACTCAGACCCTATGCATGAACTCCTCTAAATGTCTTAAAATTTCCCTTTCCACAGTATATGACCACCCAAGCAAATGGTCAGAGGTCCTGTGGGGGTAAATCTGGGGGAATCCATTACACTATATCTTTGCCACCCTTGCTAAGTGCTTCTTCAGGAAGATCTGGCCTCTCCTTGAGTAAATGGCTTCTAAGTTCAAAAACATACCCGGAAGCTAGAAAGGAAATGTAAATATAATTGAAGTAAGTGCCCTCAGCCTCTGAGCACGAATCTTGATTTGTTTGGTTATATAAATTAAGCAATGCTCTGTGGGCTTGCTAAATAGCTTCCCTATGAATATTTACTAATAATTTTATTAATCTCTTAATCAGACCTTGACACTGATGCCAATAAGTGGGCTCACCAACTAATATACCTTGGTGGTATATTACTGCCACCCTGGATTCTATTACTTTAGGATGGTATCACTTCCATTGCTTTCAGGGATCCCTATTTTATAGCAACATCTACATCTGCCTTGGCCTAACAGAAGAGAAGCCATCACTAAACTTCTCAATGGCACTGGTACCTCTCTTATCAATGCATTTTTTAATCACTTTGGTAAACAAATCATCCTCTGGGCTGGGCCATCCTACAGAACATAGATAACTTGTGGGTTTTCCAGCTTTTATAATTTATCAACTCTAGCATGCTCATTTCTCTGAGCCTTTTATCCCTTCCTCCACCATCTTCCAGAACAAATTCTGGCAGAGATACTTCATTTAATGTGGGCTATCTCTTCTTCCAAGCCTCCAAAGTCATTGTAACAATATAGATCTGTCTCTCAGTGTCTTTGCTAGGGTGTGGAATCCTATATCACAGGAGAGTACTTTCTGATAAAATAACAACAACAACAAAAACCTCTCCTTCATCCAACTTTGTGTTCTGGACCCCTTGATCTAGTATACTAGGATCCAGTGCTCTGTATATCCTCATAGCTCCTGCTGGGCATGTTGATGAGGTCCTGCATCTCCTTTGGTATATAGTTCCCTTCCTCCTCTAGTAGGCTCAGCATTTTCCAGGCCAGTTTATTTGTGACTTACTATAGCTATTGATCTGGTCCCCAGGAGGAGATATAGGAGTAGGTCCTGAGCATGGGTGCTTGTTGTCTCTCAAGGTAAAGTCTTCTGAGTTGTCTTCAAACAAAGGGAAGGTGCTAATTTTTAACAAGGAGGAATGGGCCACTTCTGTAGGTCCAGAGGTTGAGGAGAATCTAGATATTCAAGATTACTCAGTGCGTATACCCAGATGTCCCCATCCCAAGTCTCATGGTCCCACCCTTTTCTGACCAGGGATCTGAATTTATCATAGCAGAAGCCCCAGGGTTGGGGGTTCAATTTTCTCTGGACCTCTGCTACCTTTATAATTAAATCCTGGGCATTACTCTCAGTCTTTTCTGTTACAAAAGAGACCCTGTCTTTCATAATTTACCTTAAATTGATGATCAGTTATTCTCAGCCTTCTTTCTCCAATGCATCAAAGACACTCAACGGCAGTCATTTGATTCCATAGTCTTTATAATTACAATTTCCTTCCAAACTTCTCAAATGCCTGAAATAAGTCTCCTCTCAGGGAATTCCCTGTCAAATGTTCTTATGAGAAACTCAACCTCTCAGCTGCCCTTTCCAGATTGGCAAGTGCCCTTAGGGTAAAAGGACCCCCACATTAGGCTCATCCCTCCAGAATTCCATATTCTCCCAGATCTTGCCCTTAATTATTCAATACTTTGTAAGTTTTACTATTACCTTTAAGTAGATTTTCTACCTAAAACAGAGGAGTTGATCTGAAGTACCTAGTCAGCTGTTGCCAAAAGCAGAAGTCCCATTTGTCCATGTTCTTCTAATGGGTAAGTCATCTCCCCTTTTTTCTTAATGGTTTAGATGCTTTCTTTGTAAATTAAGAATATTAGTTGGCTATCATGCTTGCTACAAATATTTTCTCCTCACTTTGTGGCTTGACTTTTGACATCATTTGAGTGATTTATTTTTGCCAAACAGTTTTTTTAAAAATTTCCTTACATAGTCAAATTAATCAAACTTTTCCTATGTAACTTTTGGCTTTTCTCTCTTGCTTAAAGGCCTTGCTCATTCCAACACTAGGAACATATCAACCAATGCTTTCTTTTGGAAAATTTATGAGTCATTTTTTATGTTTGAATCTTTAAGCCATCTGCAATTCCTATTTTATTTTCCACAGGAAGGATGAAAGAAATTTTTGAAAAAGCTTCCTAAAATATTTTGCATTTCATTAAATCAGAAAGAAAAGTACTAAATCTCCTTTTCAATTCTCTATTTTTTCACATAATATTTTCTAATTAAACTATAAATATAACTTCTATGATAAAAAAATTTGATAATTCAGAAAAGGATAAGGAAGAAAAAAAATCAAAGTAAATCCACAATTGGAGATAATCCTTGTTAGTATTTTGGTTTATTTAATTTAGAAACAACTATAATTTTTATAAAACTAGGATCATACACTATATAGAGATTTGACTCCTGATTTCTATTTAATATTAAACCATCAGATTTTAGCTCTATATCATAATATAGTCTTCAAAAACATAATCTTAAAGAGCTATATAATATATTATATGGATGTAGTATAACAATAACTATTCTAACAATTTGGGAATGGATCAATGAAAGTGAAATTAATGAATCAAAGATTTCACATTAAAAATATTTTCAAATAAACATTTCTGATTGATTTACACTTCAGCCAACTATGTTTGAGAGCACTTACCTCAAACTATGTATCTTCTTTTTCTTTTAATTTCTGCCAGTTTGGAAAGTGACAACTGGTTTATTCTTAGGGGCCTTTTATCTACCATGTGATTGCCTTATAATGCTGTCTGCACAGGAAGAATGTTCTAGGATTTAAAAAAAGCCTTAAAGCCCTCAAGTTCTCAACCGTTCCCATCCTGAAAAACTAAAACTCTCATCCCAAATTCCCATTTATACCTTCGTACCCACAATCCAAAGCACAAAATTATTGTCTTTATTCACTAAGTGATTAAAGCCTCATCCAGGACAAACAATCTGTCATTCTTCGGGTTATCAAGACTCAAAAAAGTTGTATATTTCCTGGTCCTAGCTTTCCTCCAAGTAGAAAACCTAACTTTAAATCTAGACAAATATGAGATCTGCAGAGTTAATCAGGAGGTGAAGAGAAGAGGAGAGAAAAGGATGAAGGAGAGGAGGAAAGAAGGACTATCAATTTGTCCCAGTGAATCTGAAGAAGCCTGATGACTGACACTTACGTCAGGCTCCAGTCGAAATGTTAAGATGAGCGTCGTTTATCAAGAAGGCATGTTTTTTCCACATTTAATAACCGCAGTGGAATAGCCATGAGACTGAGCAGTGACAGGAGGGAATGGATAAGGGTCATTAAACCAAGACTGTCTCCAGGTCTTTCTGGTGAGCAGATTCTTGCTCTAAGCTATTAAAGAAGCCACTCAGGGTCACTGAGCCTCAGAGTTTTCATTTGTAAACAAAAGAGAAGAAGAGAGAAAAGCAGAAGGTAATAAGAACCTTATTTACCAAAGGTTTTCTATCCATCAATCACTGTATGTATCACATATAATCTAACTTGACTTTAACAATGCTATGAGATATTACTATGCTCATTTTATAGGTAAGAAACTTAAGCTCAGAGAAAAACTAAGAAAATCAACATGGTTATACATATGTAAAGTAAATAGCAGAACAAGGATTTAAATGCAGATGTCTCATTCCAAAGCTCATGCTCAGTCCACAAAATTCAGATTCTATCTTGAGCAAAGCGTTTAACTTCTAAAGACTTGACTACCGTATTCTTAAGGTGGAAGAAGCAAAGGTAATCACACAGGGTTATTGAAGGTGAGGGCATCCTTCAGTGCCCTGAAACATGAGGTTATTTGTAAATTTGATTATAGTGATGGTTTTGTGTTTGCAGAGTCATAATATAAGACAGTTTGTAGCCCAGCATTTAATTTAGTCCTATACTTACCTATTTATAACACAGGAAACCAGTATGGTCTACAAATAGAGGATAATAAAATCTTATTGTAAAAATTCATAAATTTAAATTTGACTAAATATCTAAATATGCTTGTTTTCCATCATTGATTAACTACTCAGTTAAAACAATGCAAGTCTGATGCAACAGCTAGAGTCAGACCTACAGCAAAACCCTCAGGGAGGGACAGCAAGTCCCCAGCCCTCATCTCTGTGCCCTTCCCCCCCTTCCACTTACCCCTGCTGTTCTCTATGGCTTTTCCTCCTCCCATTGAGACCCATTCTCAAGAGATCTAGCATCAGGTATTTACAATTCAGGATCGATTGTAAGTAGGTATTTCAATTATTTATTCCTTTGTTTAGCTGTGGAAGGTGCAGGAGCAGAGGAGAGGAAAAGGATAGAGGAGGGAGAGTAAGGAAAAGGGAGAGGAAGCAGAGCTTAGTTTTTCGTGCTGACCGTGACACTATGATTAAAACCCCCAATGCCTGAGATGGAGAGAGATACAGAAAGGTGGGGGGGGGGGAGAGGAAATTAAGCTTTTCTTTTCTCCCAACAGAAAGATTGCAGAAGTGCAAAAATGTGGGTTTAAGACGATGTGTACAATGGGACAAACACCGGCCTTCAAGTCCTAAGACCTGGGATTTAGCTCTCACTCTGCCACTCTCTAGCTTCTATTAATAACTTCAGGCAAATCGTTTTCCTTTGGGGGCCTGTATTTCTTCAACTGCAAGTTTAGGAGGTTGAAGCAACAACTTCTAAGGACCTTTTACACTTTGATTTTCTATGATTCTAGTACTTGAGCACACTTGGAATTATAGCATGTGGATTGATGACCATTCTGCTTATAATTTATAAATAAGCAGGTTTATACAACCAGAAGAATATTTTCAACCCAAGCTCCAAAAGCACACTTCCGCTTTTCTGGTACGTGGAATAAATCTTTGCATGCTGAGATTAAATTACTGTTGATTTTTTCGCTAAAACTCCTACCTCTCAGTACATGTCATTTCTACCACAACCCGGGGCACTTCCTTTTCGCCCACTCACCTCCCTTCACCCCCAACCTCGCAAGTGGGCTCCTCTCTTCACTGGGCAGTGGAAGGAGACAGAGCTGCGCCTCCTGAGTCACTCGAGAAGGCAGCACGTGGAGGCGATGCGGGTGGTGGAGCCTCCCACCGCGCGGGCTTGGCAGTGGGATCTTGCCACGCAGATTGCGCGGCCTACGCAGGCGGGGGCCAGGAGGAAAGATGATGACAGGGAGAAGACATTCCAAGGAGCTTTTCACGCTCTTTTTCAATAAATACCCCACTATTATTTAATGTAGATATACATTTTCTGAATCCAGAGCCTTTTACATGTAACAGAGGATTCTGTACGTGACTTTGTCCTGTTCCTTTTGTGTCCTTTTATCCTTTTTGCCTCCTGCTATCTAAGATTAGACGATTGCCTTTGTGTGGCAATTTGGTGGTGGCCATGTGGCTTCCCCACTTGACGTAAGGAGCCATATGTGCTTTTTTGGTCTTACGAGGCAGAGATAAACATCTCAGCCCTTTAGATGGGAGGGCTCAATTACTCTTGTAATCATTCAGACACTGTACCAGGGTGAACTCGCCATGGTCCCAATCTTCGCAGGGCTGCAGTCTGGTGTTTAACTTCTCTGTGCCTCAGTTTCTTCTTTTGTAAAATAGAGATAATATTACCTATTACATAACAGGGTGATAATTACATGAGATAATTCATCTAAAGTGTTTATAACAGTATCTATCACATAGTAAATGCACACTAACTATGGAAAATCCCCAATTGCCTTCCTCCTATTGCAACATTTTGAGAATAATAAGACACTAAACTGAACGGCCCCAACAGTCCCCAGGCCTCTTCGCTGACCTGCAGCGTATGCTAATATCAGGCAAACCAGCTACGAAGAAATAAGCATCCTCCAGGAATGGGCCTGAGAGACATTTTCAAACTGTCACCGTCTTCGTGAGGCATAGTCATATGACTCTCTGCCATCTCTCAAATCACTGTCACCCTAATCCTTCTGAGATAGCATTGTTCCGGGGTCCTGGTTGCCCCCAGACCTCCCTCCTCCTTATGCCTTATTCCCCTCCCTCCCCTGGCTAACAGCTCCTATCACAGCTGTACAAGTGCAGGCTGCTGAGGGAGGGGTAGAACTTGGCTTCTCTCCCAAAGCAAACAATTAGGGAAGCATTAACTTCTCTTAATGGGCAAAGCAACATTAAGCAGATGGAAGCCCAGACCCGGGTCACTTTGCAGAGAGCCCAAGCTGTGATGGGGCTGCCAATGTTCATATATGACCTCTAAATTGAAACTTAATTGGCCATTAATGGAATTCATCTAATTAGAAACACTTGTAATTAAGCATGAAGAAGAAAAACAGCCTGGATTTTGGACTTAGAGAAAACAGAACTACATTTGCTATGGTCAATAAACCCATACTTAAGAGCATATTCAATTATCTCCCATCTCCTATCATACAGTGCTTACCCCACACAAGAAAGCCCACTATAGAGCCCTCCACTCCCTGATTTTACATTGACAGTGGGGGCAGTAACACCATAGTATCCCCTAAGAGGTAAAACAGGAGCAACAAGGAAAACCTTTGGAAACATAATGGAATTGGTGCTGTTGGTTAAAATAGAGCAACTTTCCCCATTCTGGAATCCCAAAACTTAAGGGGTCCTGCAAGATAAGAATGGAGGTTCATAAATTTAGTTTGCATTTCAAAGATATAAATTAGCATTTTGACCTGTAAGGTAAAAGCAAGTTTAAGGAAATAGATTCTCAGAGAGGTTAAGTAACTTGTCTGATGTCACAGAGCAGTAAGCAGCGAGCCAAGTCTTGATAATAATCCCGCCTCACCTCTCTCATAGACAACTGGAAGGATAAAATGAGATCAGGTATGTGAAAATACCTTGTAAACTATAAATTATATAACCAGTAGATCCAATTTTAACCTTCTTGGGGTGAAACAATGGCATCCCAAATCCATACATCACAATGCAACTCCTGCTTCTAACATCATGTAAAGCACTAGCCCAGTGCTGGCAGTTATGGGGTGGTTTAGGAGAATGGTAAAGAGTACAGGCTTTGGAGCCAGAATATCTTAGCCAGATCCTGACTCCACCACTCACAAGCTATGTGACCTTTGGGTAAGTTTTCCCATCTGTAAAATGAGGAGAATAATAGTCCTATCCCATAGGATTGGGTGAATGCATAAAAAGCTCTTTGAACAGGGTCTGGCACATAATGAACACTCATAAGTGTTAGCTGCTATTACTCATCTGTCAAGATTAACAAGAAGTCTAGTTTTTCCCCAGAGCTCCCTTTCCCTGAGAGGTCTCCAAACCTCTCTGTGTGCTTAGTGGCATGTATAACAAGATCGTTCCTAGCTACTCTCCTGGACCAAACATGGGGCCAAAATGCTGATATAATCCTTGGGGTCTTTAGGAGGCTACAATAGCTGCCCCGGATGTCAAAACAGGCCACCTCTGCACTGCTGTTGCTGCAAGTGCAACTGCCAAAAAGTGGAACCTTATGCTGCCCCTTGCTGGGAGCCTATTTAAACCGGCACTGCCCAGCCCCCACCCTCTCCATGCCTTCTTACACCAAGGAAGAGAACACTGCCACCCTCTGTGCCACACCACCCCAAGCATAGCCTAGACTTGCCTAATCATAGCATAAGCTTAGATGTGTCCAAGGGTCTCTTAAAATGTCCACCTGCCTCCCTCCTTGTCAGCCCACCATGCAATGAGAGTCATCACAGGCTTTCCAATACCCTAGAGTCCAGGTCTTGCCTAATTCTAGCCCAGAGAGAGGAGGCAAGCCAGTCTGCCTATTTCTGCCCCTGGGTTACCCCCTTCCAGGGCTGGCTTCGTGGGTGTGTGATCAGTGCAGTCCCATAGGGTCCTATGTTCAGAAGGACCCCATGCTTGGGGCTTATCGCTCTGTAGTTGCCGTATTGAAATTCTTGATAATTTTATATTTGTGTTTTGAATTTGTGAAGTCACACAGGACAATGGAACACGTGCCAGGGGTTTGAAGCCTCAGCTCATGTAGGGTCCTGCCTCCTGCCGCCTCCCCACCTCCTTGGAACAGGTTCTCGGCCTCCCTCTCTTCTGCCTAGAATGACTGCACTGTTTAGGCAGGGGCCATTCTGCCATCACCCTTTGCTCCCAAAAGGGTCCTGGGCATTGGCAAGAAGAGATTTTGCAGGTATCTGGGCCAGAGTAGGGCAGCAAACATCTGTTCACACCTGGGCGGGCAGCACCAAAAAGCATTTGGCAGGTGACTACAGGTGACTGGCGGGGACTGGAGAGTGGGGAGTGGAGCTCTCGCCATGTCCCTGCACAGAGGTTACAATCCCTTGGAGTCTACCGGCCCACCAGAGTTTAGGGTAGTGGGCCATGGTAAGGAGAGATTGACTTCCCCACTGCTGACCAGAGTCTACATTTTCATTTTGCATTGGGTCTGCAAATCACATAGTGAGCCTTGACACTTTGTCAGGATGACTGGCCTTGGTAACACCAACTACTTTTAGGGAAAACTCCATTTCAACCACAGGAGTGCAGGAGTATGGTCATATCCCATGACTCCAGTAGGTCTGGGTCTTTGCATCTCCTCTGTGATTACCTTATAACAGATACCATGCAAATATGAAATCATGATTATACCATGAGGTTTCATATATTATTAATTCCTAAAAGTGTCCCTTTAGGATTGCATTGTTTTAGGGCTGCAGTGTGATAATAATAATAATAATGGTAAGTAAACCTGAGAATCATAGACTGTCTATTTTTCTTTTATAACTAGAAAGAGGAAGCTTTTGATGAAAGGGAAGAATAAGACTCTTATTAATTTAATATTAACAAGCTACATGGAGACTTAGAAAAACTTTGAGTAGGGGCATAGTTTTCAAAACAGAAAATAAATATAATCAACCTTTAGGTAATTTCTTTGGTGATGACGTCTAGGAGGCAGGCTGGGTGGCCAGCTAAGTGCCACATCATGTTCTGGAAAAAAAAATATGACTCGAGACAATATCTCATTTCATTTGATTCCCCAGTGTGTCCAGGTCCCTGTTGTGTTTATTCACATAGGACATCTCTATCTAAAATTGTCACTGCACAGTCCGCCATCCCTAACAGGATGGATGGATAGAGAGCTTTCTAAAGAATTTGATGTTTTTCTAAAAGAACTATAACTCAAACCAAACCATCCCATTTCACTTGTTCCACTCACCCCAAGAACTAGATGTTATTATTGATTATCCAAAGGCAAAAAATTCCTCATGATGCTTTGAATGACCTTTAATGTCACTATCTCAATGCCTAAATGTTATTCCTTTTAAATAATTATACTGGAGTTTTTGATGAAGTGGCCACCTGTATTGCTTAATTTTTCTGTAGCTTTTGGCCACCCTCTATCTTCTGTGTATCAGCTGAGTGACTCGGACAGAAAGCCATTGGCTAAAGGAATGGGTATGCTACATATAGGAACAAAATGAACACTGATTAAAACAGACCTAAATGATTCTGCTTCCTTTTAGACCCCCACTCCAAAAAGAAAGTTCTCAAATTCCACCAAAAAAAAAAGTCCTAATAGTTCTAAAGGGGTTGTGGTTGTAAGTTTCACCTGTGGGTCAAATGGTGAGCCCTTCGATAGCAGGAACTGCATCTCGTTCGTCTCCAGGCCCTAGTACAGTGTTGAAATAAATTAGATGCAGAATAAATGTTTGTCTATGGAAAAAAGGAGTACGCTAGCCATCACAGCATGGTAAATAATGTGGACTTTTTTGCACAAACAGGGAGCTCCTCCACTAGTTTTAAAGAATTCTTCTGAAATTTATTTTGAGCACAAAGATAAACATGATAAATAATTGAAGGCTATAAGCCTCATGAGGTCAGGCACGACACAGAGTTTACATTTGTGACTACAAATGCAGTCACTGCTGAGCATGCTGCCAGACACATAGTGGGTGGTCAGCAATTATTTGTGAAATTGAAATGTCCCACTTTCTGTGACTTCACTGAACCGGATCAGGTCCCCAGCCCCTCTAGCATAATTGGACTTTGTTGATTGTTCATGATTGTGGATGCAGGACTAAGACCGTATCACAGGGCCCTCGTGAATCTCAGAGTAAAATCTATACTAGTGAGCCTCCTTTGCCTACTGTGTCAGGAACTCCATATGGCTCCTCACATTGGTGAGCCTTGCAGACCCCTACTTTCTTCCTAAACCCTATCCAGGCCAGAGAACCCAGAAATCTCCTTCAACCACTCACTTTCCTACTCTCTATTTTTCCTGGGGCCTGAATAATAAGGTCAGAGAAGGTTAAACAAAATAATGATGTGCTGTTTAAACCAGGAAAGAGAACCCCCAACTCCTGGTCTCTGCAAGTCCCTAATCAGCGGAGACTATATTGATCAAAATGGTCAGCTTGGCCAAGCTGCTACTTGGTTTGAGAAACTCTCCCGGTTTGAACCCACAAGGGACAATGAACTGCCCAGTAGAATTTAGCTCTGGTCTGTCAAAGAGAAAACACAGACCTGCCCCATAAATTCTGGGCTGTATTATTCTGATTATCTACAGGCTGTTATTGGAGGATGTCTAGCATCAATCTTATCTAGTCTGTTTACAAGTGATTCCAAAATAGAAACAGAAAAAGGGCAAGGTCTAGTTAAGCTGGAATCCTCCCACGCGTGCTCCAGGCCCCAGACTGATCGTTGTGGATACGCTTCCCTCCGACCCTGACGGATGTCTCTCCCCCTAACCCCACGACTCTGCAGAGAGGAAAGCAGCTTCCACAAAGAGACAGCCCAGTCATAAAGCCTCCAAAAAAGGAGCTCTCTCAAGATTCTTGAAAACACAAAAAGACATTAGTTTTAGAAAATACAAGCATTTTCCTCCGCACAAATGCATCATTGTGGCCTAAGGAGCAATAAACTGGTGAGAAACACCAGTCCGTGGTACCTTTGCTTGACAGATCTCTTGCCTCTGGGAGAAAACACACACAAGACAGGAAAGCTCGATTCTGAATTTTTGAATGTAACATTTTTCCTTTAAGGAGCACGTGTATTCGTTGCTGCCTCACAGACATAGAACAGGTAAGAAGTGTGACCCCTCATTTTTTTATGCGAAAAAGGATTCAGCATAAAAACAGTGTAAAGATAGACATAAACTCAGGGCAGAGTTCATTCATTAACCTTCTGATAACTCTAATGTTATATATAACAGCATGGCTTTGTATATTTGGATGCCCAGTGGTCTTCAGAGCATGGCCCCCAGCCCAGCATTGATATCACCCAGGAGCTTGTTAGAAACACAAATTTCTGGCCTCACCCCCAGACCTACTGAATTAGAAAGTCTGGGAGTGACACCCACTAATCTGTGCTCTAACAGGCCCTCCAGGTGACTATGATGTAGGCTAAAGTATTTTAAAAACACTGATTCCTGGCCCCCACCCTTAGGGACATTTTGATTTAATTGCTATGGGATGTGACCTTGGCATCAGGAGTTCTGTAAGATCTCTAGGTGATTCTAATGTGCAGCCAAGTTTGCAAACCCCTGGGCTGGGAGTTAGGAACTGATTCCCTTAAGGCCAAGGATGCTATAGAATTTTTGCGTAAAAGGCAGGAATTTTGCCTTTTGAACAAGAACAAAAATCTCATGACACAAAGTATATCTTTTAAAAATTGATTTTGTAGTAATTATTTTATATATTTTGAGTTATTTTTATATATTTAGAGCATATCAAATCAATTCATCTCTTTCCATGCTAACAAAAGAAAAAAAAGGTACATTCACAGAATTAGTGTACTTGTAATAAAAATTAAACAGAGGAAACAAGGTTTTCTAAAAATTTTGTTTGTGTGAAAAGTACAGGAATAACAACATTTACAATTTCTATTTTTGTAACCTACTTTCAATTATAATCTGAATTTATAAACCTTACTACTTGGCATTAAAAAAAAAAAAAGAACTGATTGCCTCACAGGTCTCAGATAACTCCTTGCATCTGGCCTTTGCAGCCACTTCAGTTTTGAAGAACAAATTTTCAAGGAGTTATTCACCTTTCAAAAAGCTGATACAAAAATTCAGATGGGTCGACTGCTCTAGGTGAGAGCGCTGTGCTGTGGCCACAGGTTAAACAGCATATTCTCATTTACTGAGTTTGCAGGGGACCCTGTGCTCAAACCCAGCAGACATTTTACCATGTATTTGCTACTCTTTTTTAAAAATAAAACGATCTTTATTGAACCAAGTAAATATCCACAAATATTATTAGTTTTTAACCATTTGGTTTCAAAAGTGATACTTTGGAGCAATGTTTATAAGTCTATGGTATGATTCGGTAACTTTCTCACTAATATATAACTCCTCTCTTAACTCATCCTATGTTATTGTTTCAGGATCAAAACTTTTCTTGCAATTTAACTTTGACTTCCCAGTAGATCAGCCACAAAATGACTTTTGGTTGCTTATTTCTAAGTACACCTCTGTGATTTGTTTTAGTCGAAGATAGTCCAGTCTATGTTTTATGTTTTTTGAGCTCAAGAAAGGGATACTACTTTGCATTTCCAACAAGATGGAAAAATCTAGAAAAGAGATGGGGGGTCTGGGAGTTAGGTAAGCCCAAAGGAGTACTGCAGGTATGAGTATCCATGCAACAAAGGGTCATGGGATGAGCAAGTAGTTTAAACTTAGATGTCTCTGATACTGATTCTGTCTGAAGCTAGACTTGGCGTACACCAAGACGAGAGATCAAAGAGAACCAAGCTGCAGAGCCCCAGCCGACCAGGAGGCAGATGATTGCGTGTAATAAATATTCAATACTGATTTGTTAAATGAATACATATTCAAAGGTATTCTTGGTTTTATTAAAAATGGCATATTATTTTCTGCCAGTGACCATAGAGTGTCTGCCACAGCCTGCCTCACTCTCTGTTGGAAATTAATCTATCACAGCAGCTGGAGGGTAAAGTGAAAGTTTAGGTGTACTTCAGGCAAAAAAAAATACCAAATGAAGCTGGAAACCTGGATTTTGGTCCCAGCTCTGCTTCTAAGTAACTGTGTAGCTGTGGACAAATCATTTTATACCTCTGCATCTCAGGTCCTCTCCTAGAAAATGAAGCAAACAGGACAGCAGTGCTAGATGATCTCTAAAGTATCTTCCTACTCTCAAAATCTGTGGCTCCCCACAATAGGTACATTCCAGAAAATACAAATCAAAAATTGATTTCCACACGTGGATTATATCGGATACCTGCATATCACTGGCTGCATGTGGCCTGATGAGTTCCCAGATATTTTTAAGATCTCCACAGTCAATGGGAAGTAGATATTTACCTTCTAGGTTGTTTTAGGGACCAAAGGACAACCCTCTGAGAATACTAATTGTCAAACTTAGAGCAATGTGTTAATTAACTAAGTTTAACTGGACGTTTGCAAGCTTTCCCTAAGGAAAACCCTGTATTCTACCATCACAGATAGAGAAGCAGAAACCAGAGGAAGTGGAGTCAGATGTTTAGTTTCAGCTTTGGTCTTTGTGCACTGCGGTTGGTGGCAGTGGCGGTGGGTGGGGGTAGTAAGGCAGTGCATCAGCAGCGGAGACAAGCGTCTCAGACACATGGAGACTGTGGCATAAACACTCCCTTAAATCCCTCCCTTCCTCACATCCCCTAAAGGGACATGTCCCTCACCCCAGCCAGCTACGTGCTTCCCTGCATTCTTGACCCGATGCGGGTTGGCCAAGGGGAACGCCATCTGGACTCTGAAAGCCCATTATAGCCACAACAGGCAGCTGAATCGAGTTATGAACCCCAGCCTCTCCCTGCCTGACTGTCTCAGGCTTGAGATCACACACTTAGGAAGCATCTGCTGGGGACAGGAGTCACCTCTCCCATGGGAACTAAGGGAGGATAAGTCTGCAGGGACATGGACACAGGCACACAGGCTGCTGGCAGAATGAGATTCTGGCCAAGGGGCAGAAGCTCTGTTATCCTCTCTTGCCGACCTGTGAGGAGCACGTACACACACACACATACACACACACAGACACCCCTAGAATGATTCTCTCAGGGATATCGTTGGATATGATGCTTGTTTAAAGCAGGTGAGGGGTTTCAGAACACCCTGGACTGTCAAACAAAAAGCGCCTGCACTGGCAATATCACGTCCACAGACAGCCCAGGCCTCAGACAGCATCGGCAGGAGGCTGCTCTGGAAGCCACTGAGGTCCTCAGATTGTGGCCACTGGTAGGCACATGCTGGGAAAATGCTGTTCTTGCCCCCACAGCCCTTCCTCTGTGACCCTGTGAAAGGCCAATGTGGCCACAAAGGGGCCCATGAGCACCCAGAGGATGGAATACCAAGGAGCAAATTCCACCCTCCGCCACCCCAAATGGCATGGTGCCCAAATGTGTGTTCCTTCCCAGCAGTGAGTCAGGATCTCCCCCAACACATCAACTCTGATGTCAGAAATAGAGGATTGAGACAACAAAAGCCCTGAGAAGTCCTGAATGTCATCCCCGTTCCTGCCCTGCCTGGCCATGTGCCCTGTTGCATCTAATTGGACTTTGACAAGAAAAAAATCAAACAACTCCATTTATAAATGGGCAAAGGAGATGAACAGAAACTTTTCCAAAG
>CAUYRT010033052.1:0-11515 GCA_963574885.1 Lepilemur ruficaudatus
TGCTGTTTTCAAATATGCAAAGTAGTTTTTAATTGGCTCATTTACTTTCCTACATTTGTGCTATGAAATGTTTGTGTCCTCTAAACATTATTTGCTTTCCTAATGAAGCAATCCTTATGCTAGACCAAATTCTCACCCTACTCGATTGTCAGAATTCAATAATTTTATTATAAAGATGTTAACATTTTCTAGCCAAGGCACTAAAAAATGAAAGAGAAGGTAATTTACCTTGGTAACTCTAATAATTTTATTTTCCTACCTCTGAAATTTAGGGGCTTATAAAATTACAAAATAAATACAAAAGTAATTCAAGATGTTCTGACCCATGGCAAATCAGAATTAAACAGACCATGCAGCAAAGCTATTTACTCAGCAAAGCTCTTCTGGCCATCTGGATCATCTTTAAACTAGACCAGACAAAAGGATGGAACGCACAAGCAGAAGGACCAAAGCCACATGCTGCAAAGCCTCCAACTCTCACCTCAACCCAATGTGTGAACCCATCACTAGAAATGACATAAAACCATAGGTTGCAAGAAGGAACTGTCTTGCCACAAAACAACCTTATGTTTTTAAATTATACATATAACATACATTAAAGGAAAATACAAATAAGCAAAATCAGAATAAAAATCATGGTAATCCTACTACCAGAAATAATCACTGTTAACATTTTGGTGTGTTCTCATCTAATTGCATGTGTGTGTGTATATATGCACGTATGTGTGTTTAGATGTATGTGTGCATATACACAAAAATGGAGTCATACTGCACCTATTTTGCATAACTTAATTTCTCTACCTAACAGTATTTCAGGTCTCACAATATTACATTGCATGGAGCTACAAAATTATTTACACAATCCTCACCTTGGGTATTTAGATTGGTTCTAATTATCAGTATAAATATTAATAGAATCATGATGAATACACTGTAATAAAAAATCTGACTTCATTTTTGGTGTTCAACTACTGACCACTTTCATACCTCACCCCTTCTTCTCCCCAACTTGCCCCACATCTGGGCAAGCTTGGGTGCTGCTGCTTCTAGCACCAGATGGGAACTTCAGACCACACAAATCCTACAGGAACCCTCACTCGAGTCCTAGTCTCCAACCACAATAAAAATCAAAGCCAATGGTCTCTATTTTTGTTCACGCTTTTCCAAACAATCCTATAATTTGATTATTAAACCTTTCCCGTCCTCACAGTGAATGTGTGGCATCATCAGTTTCCATATCTGAGCCAATTTTGAGTGAAGGGTTAATCCCACCCTCCACTGGCAACCACAACACGACTGGTGCTGCAAGCAGCAAGGTCTAGCGGTGACCCACGACCTGAGTCTTTTCTCTCTTGCCTTTGGTTTGCCACTGGATTAACTGCTCCTGCAAGCATGCACTTGAGCTGCTGTTTGGTTTGCTGACTGGCATGAGCTGTGCTGCTGCCTACCGCAAGCCTGCATTTTGAACTGTCCCATACTCCGATGCATTTGTAGAGTCCTATCAAGCCTCTGTTACAGATTTAACCTAAGTCACACATTTAAATAATTAGCATTTAGGGACAGGGGTACGGAATTGGGGCCCCCTCTTAAAGTGGATCTGGGTTGTGTGTCTTGGCCATGACCTATCCATCTGTCTTAGATTGAATCATATGTCTCAATTCTAGCATAATCTGTAACTTAAAGTAGGCCCATTCATGCTGTCATTTACAAAGTGGCCCACTTTGAATTGGATCCTCTACCAAAAAATAAATAAATAAAAACACTCTAGAATCCATCCATATTGTCTAAATTGCTATACAACAGGAACTCCCTTTAGTGTCACCAGATTGCTTTACTCTGGAGGCTTTAGCAGCCTCCTCTACTGCCTCCTGGTGTCACTGGACCATCCACGATGGCCATAGCTGCCTTTTTGCTTCTGATACAAAAACTGCCCTCTGTTAGAGTAGCAATTTCCGGCCTCCTATAAGGCCCTTCTGGAGGTGAAGTCTCTCATAAACCCTGAACCTGTGACTCCACTAAGTCGGCTGATTGTTATGCCTCAGGTCATACATAGGAGCAGAACCTGAAGCCTCGGCATGACCGAAGGCTTCCTTTTTAAAACAAAAATGGCACTTACAGATAGAGGCAAACCTGGACCCTCTGGTACTGGGGTGGGGAACCTGTGGCCTTGAGCCCACATGGGGCCTTCTAGGTCCTTAAGTGTGGCCTTTTGACTGAATTCAATTTTACAGAACAAATCCTTTTATTTTTATTAATACATTTTTGTCTTTTACATTTTTATTTTTTAAATGAGCATATTTAAAATACCAAAGAATAAAATAAGTTTCAAAGAAATAATCCTCCCAGATTGACCAGCACAATTAGAACATTAGGAAGCCATAAGGGCTAAATTGACAGCTGCTATGTTCCTGATTTAGTTCTAACTTCCCCTGCCTGACTAGTGCCACTACCACACAAGGCTGGTTGGTGAGAGTTTATGGGGGGTCGATTATGGCCCTTTCTGTCTGAAGTGGAATTTGTGAATAGTTGCATAGCTTGATAGTATTTTTTTAATTCTGTCTGCTTAATAGCCCTCATGTCAAAGACCAAGAGAATGCTAAAGGAAGAAAACAAATTTTTTAATGAGGACTGGGAATTGCAATTTTTTTTCATTTCAGCATATTACAGAGGTACAAATGTTTAGGTTATGTATACTGCCCTTGCTTGCCCCACCTGAGTCACTGCACCCTTTAGGTGTGTATATACCCATCCCATCCACACTCATCCCGTCTGCCAGACATCCAATGAATATAATTACTATGTGTGCACTTAAGTGTTGATCAGTTAATACCAATTTGATAGTGAGTACATGTGGTACTTGTTTTTTTATTCATGTGATACTTCACTTACTTCACTTAGTAAAATGGGCTCCAGCTCTACCCAGGATAATACAAGAGGTGCTAGATCATCATTGTTTTTTGTGTCTGAGTAGAACTCCATGGTATACACATACCACATTTTATTAATCCACTCATGTATTTATGGTCACTTGGTTTGTTTCCACATCTTTGCAATTATGAGTTGTGCTGCTATAAGGAATTGCAATATTTTTTTTTCTGCTAAAGATAAGGTGATTTCTTGCTTTGTGATACTGCAATGTCAACATTAAAGAAATTCAATGCTCATCAGCATTAACACACATAAGGACCACAAATATTTTAAATTAGAGGTGCCACAAAAGGTTATATTGCAGAAATTAAAAGATGAAAAGCAAAAGGAAAGACAATTCTTTCAAGCAGCAATAAGACCTGGAAATAATGCTACTGAAGCAACTTATAATGTAGCTTATATACTCAGGAAAAAAGAGAAGCCATTCAGTGTTGTAGAAATTGTGAAAGGATGCATTGTTGAAGTTGTAGGATGCGTAGACCCCAATAAGATTTTAAAGTACAAACAGCTGCCTATTTCAGGGAGAACCATAACTGATCAGCAGCATGAATTAGTCTTCAACTTAACAGAACAACTTCATGAAATACTTGAAAAGGAAAATATGTATTATTCAATCACTTTGGATGAATCAACTGATACTACTGACTTGGTGCAGGTTTTATACTTCATTCGGGTCAACAGATTTTCTTTGCTACAAAGAATTATTTGCTTTGGGCACTCCTGTGAACAGAACACGGGGAATAGATATCTTCAACAACTTTCAAGATAAATGTCATGAAGTCGGACTAAATTTGGTAAATTTAGTGAGTGTATGTATAGACGGTGCACCTTCCGTGACAAGAAAACAGAGTTTTTTGCAGATAATAAATTATTAACAGATCCAGATGCTTGTATTTCTTTTCATTATATCTTGCATCAGCAAAATCTCTGTGCAAAAGCTATTATTTTAGATGATACTTTGCATGAAATTGTAAGTATTAACTATATTCATGTAAATGCAACACGGCATCATCAGTTTCGTAACATGTTACAGTTGAACCAGGAGGTATGCAGTGTGGATTTGCTGTATGATTCTAAAGTGTGTTGACTATTGCAGGGACAGGTGTTAGCCAAAATTTTATCTCTGCAAGAATAGGTAGTTAAATTTTATGAAGAACACAATCAGCAGTGTGAATTATAGAAAGATTTCTATAAGAATGCAACATTTCTGTGTGTTATCATGTCAAATTAAAACAACTTGAATATTTCTTTGCAAGGTAAAACTAAGTCTATATATGATATGTGGCAAAAAAATCCAAGCATTTCAAAAAAAGCTATCCTTTTCACTTCTGCTTCAAGAGAAAATTTTGCATGAACATTTTCCCCAGTTAGAAAAAGTCACTGATGGCAGAATGATATATGCGAATCATTTGAAGAATGCACAGATGTTATAAACCTATTAATTGGAGAATACTATGAAATCTTCACTGACTTTGAGAATCATGACATCACGCTCAAATTAGCATTTCAGCCTCACCTAGTTGATATCACCAAGGCACCTAAAGAACTACAGATGGAATTGCTTGAGCTGTCAGTAGATGACACTTAAAAGTCATTATTTGATGGTAAGAAAGATCCAATTGAAATATGAAAAATGCAGAATACCCATGTCTTTGGCAACATGCCCCAAAAATGTCTTCTTGCTTTTCAACCACTTATTGCTGTGAATCTACATTCTCCTACCTAACTCCAATCAAGACGCCCTTAAAGTCACAAATGACTGATATCCATCTAGAGGATTAACTGAAACTGCAGACCTCCTTGCTGCAACCAAATACTCAAATGCTTTCCAACAAAAATCAGACACAAGAAAGTCATTAAAAGGTTAGTTAACTTTAAAATTAACAAATAGTGTTGATTTTTTGAAATTATTAAGTACATAGTTATTATAGATTTTTACAAAACAATATACGTTTCTAAGTGTATCTAATAGAAGTTTCTTGAATGTAGCCTTATTTGATTACAGGTAAATTAATGTGGCCTTCCAGAATGAAAAGTTTCCTCACCCTGCTCTGGCATATTCCACCTACAAGAGGAGGCACTTCCCCTGTCCTCATGCCCTTGGCATACACAATGAATGGCACCAGAGGAGGTCTTCTCACTGTGGATCCACTGACTACTTTAAGAAGCCCTTAGGAATCAACAGAGTGATGAGAAAGAGTATTCATATACTTAACAGATGGCACATATGATAAAGGTCCTTAGAGAGCTGCCACCATGTATCCCCTAACTGGGATACCCCTGGATAAAGATGATATCCAAGGGTCAGCACAACTGACCAAACTTTAGGCAATGCCTTAGCACTAGAGGATGACCTGGACAATAAGAGGCTCTTCCTGCACATTTTTACAGACTCTTGGGCTATTGACAATGGTCTGGCTATCCGATCCAATCAATGGCAACAGCAACAGTTCCTTCTCTGAGCTTCCCCCCATTAGGGTAAAGAACTCTGACAATTCTTTGCTCATAGACACCCAAAATACAAATGAAAGTCTCATATGTCTCTATACACATGAAGGGCATAATGCAAGACCTCAATAAGACACTCCTATCTCCTTCAGTTCCAGATGTTATTGATAGTGACCAAGGCACTCATTGACTTTCCAAAATACACAGTACTGGGCTCCTCAACAAGATCTTTAATGGAATTTTTACCTTCCTGATCAATCTCAGCATGCAGACTTCACAGGATGCCATAACAGCCATCTTAACTTCAAATTTCATTAAATAAGACACGGCACATTTCCACCATCTGTTGGCTATCAGGAGTGAATTGTAATAAAGGGTCTGACTCCATTTTTGGTGTTTCATCACCAACAGCTTTTAAGTCTCGCTCCTCCTCTTTCCTCTTTTGTCCCATATCTGGGCAGGTCCCTAAGAAAGCCTTTGGATGCCAGCAGGAAATTTAAAGCATGCAAGTGGCTGGCCCTGCACAGGAACATCAGGCCCAGCTCCAGTCTCTAACCACATTCAAAACCAAAGCCACTCACGTCACCCTTCAACTCAAGCCTTTGCAGACCAGCTAGGGTGTCAGCCCTGCTCTCCCCACACAGTCCTACTATGTGAACTATAAACCTTTTCATACCATCTTGGTATATGTGTGGCTTCATCGGTCTCCACATCCAAAAACTATTTTGGGTGAAAGGTTGATCCCGCCCTCCAGTGGCAACCACAAAACACAGGCTTACACCTGTATCTTTGGGAACTTTTCTAATTATTTCCAAGGAAAAATTCCTAGGAATAAAATACTTATGGTTTATGATTTTTAAATGTTTACTCTTTACCTAGTGATGTAGACTGAGTATCTGTTTCTTGCAACTATCAGAGAAGATACTATTTTTCATCCATCAGACTGGCAAGAATAAAAAGTATCTCATTATTTCACTTAAATGTATTTGATTCTTAGTGGTATAAAACATGTTTTCCTAATTATTTTCTATATGATTCATCTATATTTATTCTCTTGTGTACTTCCTATTAATATAATTTGTATATTCTTTCTATTGAAGCCTTTCTCTTTTCCTTAACTTTGAAGGAATTTGTGTATTAATGATATTAATCTTTTGTATTGTATATATCTTACAAATACAAATTTGTATATAAAAATAAGCACAAAAATACAAAATAAAAAATACAAAGAGTATTTTATGTTACAAATATACAGGCAATAATGTTTGTCAACTACCTTATTTTCTATTTCTATGGCTTTTTTTTTTTTTTGCAATAGAAAGGCTTTAACACATTGACCACCACATTGGAAAAAAATTTTTCCCTGGAGCCATGGTGTTTTATTAAACCAAAATGATCCTTTCTAGTTTGTTATTTTTTATTGTTTTTGGTGCATGAGTTATATGCAATGCAATGTACATTTTTAGAATTGTCAAAATTAATTGTAACAGTAACATTAACAAGTAAGATTTTCATGAACCAACTGCAGGGTTTTCTTCACGCAGTCCCAGGCTTAAAACTAGCCTGAGTTAAATACAACTCACATAGCAGTCAATGTCATTAAAGTCTAGAAGTCAAACTCTTCCAATATCAGTTTTCTGATAGATTTGTAACCTAAAGACAGATTTCTTTCCCATAATAAATTAGGAAAATTTTAAGTTTCTGTTTTGTAATAGGGAGGAGAGATGACATATTTGGATTTCCTATGATTGCTACAAATTTCCTTTAACTATTGACCAAATCCAATATCCTACAAGGAGAAGGGGTCCTTGACTATGGCAGCAGAATTCTCACTGGTAATATCCGGTGTTAAAAATCAGGATCTACTGAAGTATAGAAACATTATTATATATGATCTCTCTCCCTCCCTCCATATTACACACAAAATAGCAGCCAGAATGATCCTATTAAGTTCTTAACTAGATCATGAACTCCTCTCTTCAAAACCTTTCAGTGGCTTCTCATATCACTTAGAGCAGTGGTTCTCAACTGGGCGTGATTTTTCTCCCTAGGGGATATTTCATAATGTCTGTAGATATTTTTTATTTTCACACTGGGGGACTGCTACTGTAATCTAATGGAAAGATGCTACAATGCCCAGGACAACTACGAAATAAAATGTCAATAGTGCTCAGGTTGGGAAATCCTAACTTACAGTGACAGCCAAAGTTCTTGTTACGATATGCAAAGCTCTACAATATCTATACCTCCTGTCCCAAACTGTGACCTAACTCATTTTGATCCTTTCCTCTCTTGCTCTAGTCCAGCCACACTGGCCCCCTTGCCTTCCATTTCACTGCCAATCAGAAAGGCTGTCACCACAGGACCTTTGCATTATTAGTTCCTTTGCCTGGAATCCCCTTCCCAACATGATTTAGTCCTTCCCTCCCAGCATGTCTCTACTCAAATATCACTTGTCAGCAAAGCCCTCCCTGGCTACCAGGCCCTAAACGTCCAGTCTTCCTCTAACCCCTCCCTGCTTTTTCTCTTTAACATTCACCACTATCTAATAAACTATATGTTTTATTTATGCCATATATTGTCATCCTCCCTAATTAGAATGTAAGCTTCAAGAGAACAGAGATTTCCTTTTGTCCTTGTTTACTTACCTTTTTTTTTTTTCACTGCTGAATCCTCAGTACTTAAAACACTGTCTGGTGCATACCTGTCAGTAAATAATTGTTGAATTAATGAATAAATGAATGTCCTAAAATCTTTGACATTGTATGTTTGTCGTATTCCAGGAACTCCACACCATCCCCAATATATAGGTATGGGGGTTTTTTATTTTCCATTGTTAGTTTAGGTGACAAGAGAAATTTAAGGAAGTATTTGAATTATTTAACTATAGATCCTAATTTTGCTTCAATTATTTGGCATATAAGATGAAATCTTTCTTTCATCCCTCAATACTTCAGAAATTACAAATTTAAACAAAGGATTGGAGTCAAAAAAGATGTTGAAAAACCAATATTCCTGATAATGCCTTTCCTAAATCTTTCCTAAGAATTGTTTAAAGTTTTCTAGCCATTTCCTGAGAATTTCTTTTATAATTTTGGAGATCTGAGCATAGAGGATTGCTTTATTTTTGAGAAATTCTTTTAACTATATTATTTCCTAAGACTCATTTTCTATTGTCCTATTTAATTCTAACATACTCATTAGCATTCTGCAAAAATCTACCTTCTAAAAATATTCAGTTACTATAGACATCAAGAAAAAAAAGGAGACAGTATTTTCTATAAAAAATGTAAGCTATTGGTATACTAGTTTCAAGTTTATGCTTACATTCCAAGTCTAAAGTAAAATACCATCTACATGAAGACAGTAACGCAGGAGTCACAATCAACCAGTACTCACGTCCTGATGTTGAATAAATTGAATTCTCCCTGGGCCAAGTTAATGGATAAATATTATAGACCATGTGCAGCTCAGAGTCTATGCCTATCAAAGGCTTCCATCTTTGTCAAGCTGTCATATAGATTGAATAGACTATTCCCAAAGCTACTCATGTGGAAAATTTGAGAGTGAAAAAATTCTCCAGGTAAAAAAATAGATTGAAAGTAAAATACGAATGTGAATCTCATAAAATTGATTCTCTGCCTTCATCAGCCAAGAGATCAAATAAAGTATACATCACCCCTCCCTCCTCTCTGATTTTAGGTCATCAGTTCATTAAAGCAGGTAGAAATTTTACATGGCTCAGTGATTTGTATAGATTTGATTTAAAAACAGGAAGAAGGCCATAATTTCATTTTGGCAGAAGCACTGAATATCAAATGAAATATTAATTTCAGTCTCAAAATTCAGCTACATAAATGTGAATGAAATTTTTATTGAATCAAACCGAGCCTTCAAAGATACTTGTCAAAGTATCCTAAGGCCACAAAGCTATCTGTTCCTTTTAAACATAAAAATCTTATTCTGCATTCTGCTAATGCTATCCTTCTTTTGTTGTATTTGGGAGGGATGGGGAGAAGGGATGTACAAAACAGAAAATAGCTGGGAACATAAACTCCTCATGCTACAAAAAGGAAGGTTTTAGTTCAAGCATGTGACCCAGAGGTAATAACTTAAATTCTCCTGAGTTGAGCGGATTGATCAATAGTATCAGATTGACATTGTATTGGGAAGGAGTCTGAGGTGGAGGGGAAATGCATCTTGGTCGTTTAGTTATGTACGGTCCAAGTTGTGGGAAAAGTTTTGCAGTCAGACAGCAGTGGGTTTAAACGCTGTTCCTGCCCATTGCTAGCTATTCTTTAACCTCGCTGCATCGTCTGTAAGTGGTTATATGTTTTCTGCATCAATGGATGTTTGTGAACATTAAATAACTTCCATAAAATGATTGAATATAGTAATCACTCAATAAATGATAGTTATTTTAGAATGATAAAGTCCAACCCGCTTATTTATAAACCATCTTGTTCCAAAATGGACAAGAGGATATTTCAAAACTACATGCTAAATGGTAGTATAAATTTACAAAAAAAAAAAAAAAAGTTCAACATTTGGGCAAATTATAAGAAAATAAGGGAAAGTAAGAGGGAGTCAGGTATGAGAGATTAGCTCTCAAAATACATGTAAGGGTTTTTAATTTTGCTAAACTTGAGTGAAAAATTTGACTTTGAATCTTCTTATAGGTAGCAGGAGAAGGAAACCTGATCATTTTCAAGATTCACAGGGCCCAAAAGTAAAAACATGTTAGTTGTTCAGATGAAGCAAAGCTATTCCTGATTTAACATTATAAGCATTCATATAGTTAACAATGAGGTTGACAGAGGTCTTTTTCTTAAAATACCTTTCAAAATAATGCAGTGTTATTAATGCCAATCCACTTGTATTATGAATACATAAAAATATTTAAAAATGTACATCATTCTTTTCAAAAGAAATTTTTCTGCAGCAAAATGATAATACATAGAGACAAATATAAATATGCAAATGTGGTAGTTTTAAAAATATATCCACAAATTTCTTAATTTTTCTCCCCTTCTTTCATTCCCCTCTCCTTGAGCAGGGTCTGGACTTACAGATTTATTTCTAATAAATAGAATAAAGTGAAACTAAAGGTGGAAAATTTCAGAGACAAGGTCACAAGAAAGGAGGCATCCATTTAGTTTTCTTTCTCAATCACTCAGTTCCAGAGGAAGCCAGCTACCATGTGGTGAGCTTCCCTAATGGAGAGGTTCATGGGGAGGGAAACTGAGGTCTCCAAGCAACAACCAGTGATAAATGGGCACTTCCTCTCCGCAGCCACATTCTCCTAGCCCCAGGTGACTTCCCGACAACTGCAGCCCTGGCTGACATCTTGACTGCAATGTCATGAGAGACCTCGAGCTAGAACTTCCTCCCTAAACTGCTTTCAAATTCCTAATCCACAGAAACAGTGAGATAATAAGTGTTTGTTGTTTTAAGTGCTAAGTTTTAGGGTAATTGGTCATATAGCACTAACTAGATAATCATTGTGACTACCTTGAGAGAGAAAGATTAGATTTAAGCTATCTGTAAATTAGTAGAGAATCACAAACATTTGGTTTCCTAAAGATTTTTTTTTTCTCTATTGAAGTATACTTTACATATCATGCCTTTACTCCATTTTAAGAGTACAATTAAATGATTTTCAATGAATTTACCGAGGTGTACAGTTAATCACATAAATCAGGTTTAGAGGAATTCCTTTCCCCTGTTGAGACCCCTAATTCCGCTCCTCAACTATTTTTCAAGCATGTCCCACCCCTCCACAGTGCCCGCCACATTGCTCAGACATGGGTTTACCCCCCAATTCCCTAGTGATCGCTCCCACCACTTGAGCACCATAGTGTTAATCAGTCAATACCAGTTTAATGGCGAGTACAAGTGGGGCCCATTCTTCTGGTCTTGTGTCACCTCACTTCGAATAATGGGTTCAAGCTTAATCCAGGATAATATAAAAGGTGCTAGTTCACTGTCATTTCTTAACATTGAGTAATATTCCATTGTGAACATATACCAGATTTTAACAATCCACTCATGAATTGACGGGCACTTGGGTTGTTTCCACAACCTAGCAATAGTGAATTGTGCTGCCTTAAACATTCGGATGCAGATGTCTTTATCATAG